>JAXBDA010002522.1:0-41865 GCA_036023075.1 Gaultheria prostrata
TGTTTGCCTACCCGAGGCAGATGGGATCTAGAGAGAGAGAGAGAGTACGCTTCCAGTCCGGACTGGAATAATATCCGGACCTCTGTGTTCTGGATCAAATCTTGACGATCCGAGCCGTTAGATGTGTTTAAAATGTGTTTTTAAGGTCCAACGCGAGGATTTGTGAAAAAAATAGCTCGGAGGGGGTTGATCCGAGCAGTTTTTGTTAATTTTTGTTAAAAACGCTATATATAGCGTTTTTAACAAAAACAGCTCGGATCAACCCCCTCCGAGCTGTTTTTTTTTTTTCACAAATCCTCGCGTTGGAACTTAAAAACACGTTTTAAACACATCTAACGGCTCGGATCGTCAAGATTTGATCCAAAACCATGAGGTCCGGATTTTATTCCAGTCCGGACGTCCGGACTGGAAGGGCAGTGTATATATATATTAGGGGCCATCTCGTATATATTGTATGTTGTGCCTTATTAGATTGTTAACCACAAACTCATCTTGGTTCGGCTTTTAGGTGAGTTGGTGATTAACAATCTAATTCGGTATCAGACTAGGTAATAGATCATGTGTTCGAACCTCACCGCCTACTTAATAATCACGAGTGAGGGAGCATGTTGATAATATGAATAACGAAGTTGCTCTTCGCTGTTAAGCTTTTAGATAAGTCAATGGTTAACAACCTAATACGCCTAAAGGATCAAATTAACCAGATCAAAACATAAACACGAAGCACACACCAAAAGCAGATATTTACGTGGTTCTCTAAAACCGGATACTCGACGGAGGCAACAAGAGCAATATTGTAGTGAAGCATTCCATGATGGTTTCCTTGCTGCTCACCACTAGTGCCTGGCGCATACCAATCTTCATTGTGAAAATAGGCCCATGTTTATCCGCCATGGCGACGAGAGTCCTGAAAACCGGAGTTTTCCCCCCGAGAAGATGGAGGTGGCCTATAATCGGCCACGCACCTTCTGGCTCCGGCGCGGCGGCGCGTTAGTATTTGGACCGGTTTTCAACTTCCACAGGTAGTAGAGTAGAAGGCAGGCTAGAAGCGTTCCAGTTGCTTCAAGCAGAGGTAGACAGTCCATTTTCGGGTAGGGAGACTGAGAGACGAATGAGTACGTACCCTACGTTTGTTCACTTCAATAATCAATCTTACATAGTACTCCTCGGATGAGTGTTGTCGGTTGGAGGATATATAAGAAGGCAGGCAAACTGCGATTGGTCCCAACTATACATGGACAGATCCCCATAAGGACCACTAACTTAATGGTATGTCAATTTCATTCCCTAGGTGGTCCAATTTATACCTGTGTAAATTGAAGACACTTCTCGTATGGCACGAGGTAATCATTTGAATACATTAAGGCTTTATTTGGATTTAGAGGGGATTAATGAAGGATGATGAAGGGAAAAATAAGACTTACTCCTATTTAATACCAGTATTGGATAAGATGCTGCGTACCTGTGGTGGTTCGATTTCCTGGTTCAACCTTCTTTAACCGATCAATAAATATGAGCTTCACTTGTTCTGAACCCCTGTTTGACCTTCCTTCCAAGCAACCGCGTTAGCGCCAAACCGGACCGTAGAAGTCCGGCAAGGCACGACGACGGTCAAGTAAGAAGAAGGAGGAGGAAAGTACAAGCAAGGATTTAGGAGTTTTCAATTCAGAGGTGTGTACCCTTTAAGGCTGTATCCTTTAACTTTTATAGCGAATGCTTAACTTGTTCTCCAAGTACCGTTGTGCCTAGCACGCACATCACATCTGACAATTGAAATTGAGGCATTACCAACACCTGCTACGAGTCATCCTTTGACAAGTGTCTCCCACCGTTCGGCTGACTTCACTCTTGACGTTGCGGATAAGGACCGGAACGGTTATGCTGAAACACCTCCCACTGATTTGACGTGTCAAACCGGCCAAGGTCACCCCGGCCATATCTGAACCAACGGTTCGGTAGAATGGAGCTGCTCGGCACCGGCTCTGACGACATAAGGTGGTCATGCATTGTCTTAGGCAGAGTGTGGTGAGATGACCGGCGCATACATTCTGCCCGAGTCACATCGTTGATAAGAATAATGAGATATCTAGCTCTAGCAATCGCCCTAAATAGCCCCTACGACACACCGAGCCAAGAGATCCCCTGTTCATTGGATAACAATTGGACTCTGCTGGTCCCTCCGACTACACAATCGATCGGCCACAATCGCTCGGAGGTCCCCTAATCGGTGATGACAGACTTCAAGACCACTTGGTTGACCCTTCTATTGTTCGGCCCACTACACTACCTCTAGTGCCATCCCGTCCATGTGAAATATTCATGGGAAACTATTAACTATGATTACTATTATCCTGGGAAAGGAATATTCAAAGCTAGTATAAGAAAATTGAATGGAGTACTGATGATCAAACCATGAAATTTCTTAAATGCAACTTGTCTTCAACAAAATTCGTACAAAACGGAGTGATAACTCAGATGCAGACATGCAGTCCTCCAAAAAACAAACTGACGAAGAACTACTTGGCAATGGCATCCGCGACATTCCTGTGTCCTAATGCCCTTCTTGCCAAGAAATTCGCAGGTCCTATCTCTTTTCTTAAAGCTTCAAAATGTATAACTTGTGTCTTTTACTTTTCTTTATTTCTAATTTCCTTTTCCAAAATAAATAGGACATAACCTCACCCATATATTGTTGGGAGAGGAAAAAATATCACTCTCAAACTCCATTGGGGTTGCCCTCTTAGATCTCTGTACTCTCTTTGCTCTTCTTTTGCTCTCCCATGCCCTTCACTACACAAATACAATACAAATACTCCCTCCGTCCCAAAAATTTTGTCTGGTCTGCAAAACAAGGACCTAAAAACAATAAGGCTTTTAAAAGAGAAGTTTCAAACAATCAGGTTTTAAGGTACAAAACCCATCCATGTTTTCGCACTCTACTGCACTGGACAATTGTTTGTTGTCCTTATGCTCTGTCTCTCTGAACAACCGCATGTTGTTCTTGGCCACCGGCTCACCAAACAACCTCTTGTTGTTCTCAACCCCCTCTCTCAGGGCATATTCCACCTCGCTATGGACATTTACTCATTTAGGTAGACGTGTTAAACAAAAACAACCATGTTGTACACTTTTAGTTATGGCCTTATGGGCAATTGCAGAGAAGTGATCGGTTTGTCGGAATTTTGGCGTGGATTTTTTTGATCCCAAGGCTCTGATACCCTATGTTTGTTAGAGAGGAAAAAATTTCACACTGACACACACACATATTATTCATATTATTACGAAGTTACGGAAAATACAAATCACTTATCACTCACATTCACACAACAGGGGAAACACATTCTAGTAGTGTTCCTGCAGATAAAGCTCGTGTTTAAGGCGTGGGGAGACCACGGCCTCAAGCGGAGTTGCTTTATGCAGGGCTAACCCCAACCCCTCACTCATGTCCACAACCTCATTCATCGGCATCGCGACATTGAATCCCTGAAGCAAACGCGCAAGAGTCAAGTGCATCATCAAATGCGCCGCCCTAGCTCCAGGGCACGATCTTCTCCCTGAACTGAACGGCAAATACTCGAACTCGGAATCTCGTCCTCTTTCACCAGCTTTTGTATTCCCATCAAGAAACCTCTCTGGCTGGAATTCATGAGGATCGGTCCAAACGCGAGGATCGCGGTGCAACTTCCATATATTCACTATCAAGCGGGTCCCTTTAGGAACAAAATACCCGGCCACATGGCAATCTTCTATTGCTTCGCGGGGGATCGACAAGGGCCCGCAGGGTAGAGTCGTAGTGCTTCCTTGACAGAGGCTTGGAGGTAGATGAGGTCTTTGATATCAGATTCCTCCACCCACCTTTCACTTCCAACGTGCGTGTCTAGTTCTTGTTGGATGAGTTTGATATATTTGTTGTGGTTTAGGAGGAGAGAGAGTGCCCATACCATGGAAGCTGTGGTGGTATCAGAGCCTCCCAGGATAAGACTCTGCAAATTCAAACACAAAAAGAGAAGTTCTTTACAATCAAAAGAATATTATGGTTTACAATCAACAGAATACTAAAATTACATGCACCTTTTTAAATTATGAGTTACAAATATACAATAAATTAGTGACTGGTTTCATAACTTGAAATCAAATGACCAAAAAACCACATCATTCCAGTTCAGAAAAAAAAAAAAAAAAACCGCATCATTCCATATAAGATTCGTGTTCGTAGGATTTTAAGCCTACCCCTAACCTCTGGTTTATTTTAATGAGGATTCCTAGAGACACCAACATCCAGCCATAGACCTGGAATTAAAGTGTCTGGAGCCGTCTATGCATGTGGACCCAGTGCATTCACTGGACCCATGTGAATTGAATGGCTCTGGACACAACTACTGCGGATTGTTTTCAGATGTCTGTGTCCCAAGTATTATTGTACTCTAAATTGTAGAACGTGCAGACAATCTGTAGACCCAATTGCTGGAGTCCAATGTTTTTAGTAGTCTATGAGATGGAGGAAGACAACAAGGGGTTGTCTGAGGTGCAGTGTTCATGTTTGTTTCTCAAACTGCGGCCAGCAACTTCCCATTTCAATCCCTTCTATTGGTTGTGTGAACAAAGATATATCTGAAAATAACCACAAGTATATGAATATAAGTGTACCAGGGCAGTTCCCTTGACGATGTTCCTACAGCTGTGCCCATATGCCACACCATCTCCTGGAAATAAAGACAACAACACATCCATGAAGCCGTGTTCCTCTTTCACCAGGCCATTTTTCCTGCTCTGGATGTGTTCCTCCAGCCATCTGCTCAGGAAAGAGTCCATCACTTTGGCGATTTGCTTCATCCTCCTCACATGTCCTTGCAAATCCATCCATTCGATGAACGGTATCACATCAGAAAACTCGAAAGCTCCAAGTAGAAACATAAACGGCTGCATGGCTCTGATGAAAAGCCTAACCTCCCCATCTTTCCCATCCTCACCGAGGGCATATCGCCTCCCTAGAATTAAGGACAGAGCTAGGAATTGGGTTAAGGAGATCAAGATAAGAGTAAGTTAGCCAAAAGAACATAATTTCTTCCATAAACAGTACCAAAAACATAATAAGAGAGCCCAAAGTAACTGTAGTAGTAGACAGTTATAAATAAATTTCGAATCGTTTCCTACAGTTTTGGGCTATGCAATTAGAATCTTAATGTATAATTAATAAGGCCGCCATTTTTAATTTGCTTAATAGATCGATAGAAGCAGATTAAAAAAAATCTACCTACCTGATTTTTATAATCGCAAAACAAAATTTGATTTACAATTTACTAAAATTATATAAAAGATATTGTGCCATTACATAGTTATTACTTGCCTGCAAGTGCCCGGAGCATTAGGTTCATAGTTACTAGCTCAAACCAATGAGTCACGTCTACCTTTGAGGCACCATTCAATTGTTTAACGCACAGTGAGTACAAGTCATTGATGCCCAAGCCCACCTCGGAGGCCCGCATGTGCTTCATAAGCTCCAGGCGACGGTTCGATAGGAGCTCAAGAGTCGTCACCTTACGAAGCTCGCGCCAGTAGGGACCGTGAGGACCGAGCGCTGAAACCGCACCATCGTACCCCATGTATTTCAGGGCAGCAGACTTTGGGCGCGTCACAAATGCGCGGTCGTTGGTAGTGAAGCATTCCATGATGGTTTCCTTGCTGCTCACCACTAGGGCCTTCCGCATACCGATCTGGATTGTGAAAATTGGCCCATGTTTATCCGCCATGGCTGCGAGGGTCCGGAAAACCGGAGTTTTCCCCCCTATAAGATGGAGGTGGCCTATAATCGGCCACGCGCCTTTTGGCTCCGGCGCGTTGGTATTTGTTCTGGTTTTGTACTTCCACAGGTAGTAGAGTAGACAGCTGGCTAGAAGCATTCCAGTTGCTTCAAGCAGAAGTTGATAGTCCATTTTGAAAAAGAAAGAGAGAGGGAGAGGGGGGGAGAGTAATGACTAAGCTATATTTTTCATTTATCAATCTTATATAATACTCCTAGGGGCGTCACTGTTTCAGTGGTATTCTAAGAACGGCCTCTTTGTGCGTTTTGCCAAAGGTTAGGTCTATCTCAAATCATCTCCGCCTATACCCCAATGATTGGGGACTAGATAGGTTTATGTTATTGTTATTGTTATATAATACTCCTCGCAGGATTGTGGTTCGCAAGAGGTGGCAGGGGTCTTTGATCCATTGATTCCATTCCCAAATGCAACAGTACTCACCATCAAATGAGGGTAAAAATGTAACAAATCTACAGAAGTACTAGGTACGAAGGAGAGAAGTTAAAGCCACATGATTCCATTCCCTGATGCCTTTCGATTTTGATTTGAGGGCATGGTTCTGCAGCAAAACATCCCTGTAACTCCTCGGTTCTTGTAGGGTTAGAGGGCCACTGTTTCATTCGTATTATGAGAGCAGCCACTTTGTGCATATTTTTAGAGAGCAATTCTATTAAGCCTCCTTAAAAGAGGGTCAACAAAACTCTCCCTCCTATTGGTTGAATTGGTGTGGGTCCCACCACTTTGTGATGTCATGCTTACCAAAAAGTGCATTGCATACATCACATTGTGGTAAGCATGACATCACTTTATGATGGAACCCGCATATTTCAACTAATAGGAGGAGGGTTTTGTATACACTCTTTTAAGGAGGGTCAACAAAATTGCACTCATATTTTTAGGCGTGTCTCCAATTATCTCCGCTCACACCCCCAATGATTGGGGACTAGAGGGGTTCTGTTATTGTTATTCTTACTTGCATGTACTGGGAAAAAGAAGTGAGAATTTCGTTCTTAAGATTAGTGTGGAAGCTCCAATCCTATTAGGAGGGGATTCCCGTCTTAATGGGAGCAAGCTCCCATAAAGCTCCCGTCTCGGGAGTGCTGATTCGAGCTCCCATCTAGGGAGCGATGATCGAATCATGCCCATCACAGTCCCTATATCCGCCATTCAAACCACGACATGCTCAAATTCCTCACTGCTCAAAGAACAATCTTATATAACACTCCTCACAGGATTGTGGTTGGGAAGGCGGCAAGACGTACGGTTGGCAGGGGTCTTTGATCCATTGATTCCATTCCCAAATGCAACAGTACTCACCATCAAATGACAGTGAAAATGTAACAGATCTACAGGAGTACGGGGTACGAAATATAGAAGTTAAGCCACGTGATAAATGTACCTGATCAAGACGGAGAGAGAGAGAGAGAGGTGCTAAACACCATTGGTGATTTGCCATCATGATTTATGAAGTAATGGCATTATTTGAGGCTGTTTGACAGCTTCTTTTTGCCTTCTCATTTTTGCATTTTCAACTTTTAACTGTTTGGATGCCCCATTGCAAAATGACTTATGTGACAATGAGTTTCTGTTTTTGCATTTCCAGCGCAAAAGCCAAAAAGAGGGTAAGAGGTCCTTTTCACATTCTCCTTTTTTGGTTCATTTTGAGGAGGTATGATGAAAGACAATAATGTCCTTCACAATTTCGGGTAATAGCCAAAATACCTCTCATGTGTTGGAGACTTTTTCATTCATGTGTTCATCATGTATAAACATGAATAATATAATTGATAAGGATTGTTCTGTGAAATTTAAATTTTAAAATTTATTTATTTTGTTATGATAAAAGTGTTAATTTTACATTAAATTTGTTTTTTTTATTAATGACGGTTGGAAGTGTTCTTTTTTTGTAATTACTAATTAGTTTTAACTGAACTGTTATTTTAATAAAAGCTAGTAACATTGTTGGAGACATTTAAAAGCTTCGAATAAAAAAAAAACATAATCGTTGTTCCACCACATCGTTATTTAAATCATTATTTCTTCCTAATTATCATAAAACTAAAAAAATAGTTGGAGACTTTCAATTATTAAAGAACAAAATGATATTTTGCAATATAACATTAAAAATTTCTTAAAACATGATTTATACACATTATATACCATAATAAATAAGCAAGGGCAACATGGTAAAAAATGAACCCATAATTCATTTTCATCACATATCTCTCAAACACTACTCCTGTTGCAAAATGCATTCTGCACATATCATCCACATACTCTACCAAATTTAAAATACATTCTAACCAAAATACAAAAAGTCAAAAAGAAAAACTAAAAAGCCAAAAAGTGGGCTCCCAAACAGATTTTTTTATGCCAAATACATGAACTAAACAAGTAGATAAGTAGAGTAGAATACAAAACGAGAAAGAGAGTCCTAAATCTTTCTTACTTCTTTTTTCTTTTTCTTCTTGCTTGCACATACTTGGAAAGAGACGTGAGAATTTCATCCTTAAAATTAGTGTGGAAGCTCCCATCCTATTTAGGAACGGATTCCCATCTAAATGGGAGTGAGCTCCCATCTCGGGAGAGCTGATTCGAGCTCCCATCTAGGAAGCGCACCCATTTTAGAAGGATCCTGCCACTAAGTTCATGCCCATGTGACCAGCTATGCAGCACCGACACTCCTAGAGATTGACGTGTCAGACACAGGGACACGGCGTGACACGTACGGGACACGCCTCTCCCATAATTTTTTAAATTTTTTTAGAGACAATGTATGGGCCAATTTTTAATTTTTTCAGGGGTAAAAATGTTATTACTCAAATTTTTGGGTTAAAAAGTGTAATAACCATTCCTACATTATATATTAACACACATACAGACATACATTTTGCATGGAAAAAAGTATTCAGATTATATATATATGTTAAAAAGTATTTAGATTTTGCAATTTAAGCATTGAAAAAAATACATACATGCATATGTATTACTGTATGTATATTAAAAAATTAGCAAAAAAAAAAAGGAAGATTTTGATCCAAGCAGTTTTTCATAAAAATTGTATATGTATAGTTTTGAAAAACTGGGAAGCGCTTGAGAAAAATTGCTCGGATCGAGCCCTTCCCGGTCTTTTTTTTTTTGGGTGAATCCTTACGTGGACCCTTAAAAATCTGTTTTAAACACATTGGTCAGTTCGGATCATGACAATTTGATCGGGAACTATGAGGTGTGGACGGGGTCCAGACCGTAGGGGTTTGGATAGGAAGCTCCATATCCAACCCGTAGGCTTATAAAAGAGAGGAGCCCAAAAAATTTTGTTTGGTCATTTGCCACATTTTGCCAATTTTACCCTCCGATTGGAATTTGGCCTATTGGTTTTCTGGTAATTTTGTCACAATGCTATGCCCTTTTGGTCTTTTGGCTATGTTGGCTATATTTGATTTGACGCAACATTTGGGGGCTCCATGCCTAAATCCAAAGAGGATGACTGGGCAAGATGTGACGTGTTGGCCAAAAACATGACAAGAGGGAGATGAGACAGAGCCCACTAGGCTCGTGAGACGAGACAAGACGCAAAGCGAGACTTGACGCTACGTGAGATGAGACGAGACGTGCGACGTGAGATGTGACGAGAGGAGGACCTGCCACCAGTGGTTGAAGCCATGTTCCAACCAAGTATTTGACGAGACGACGAGCAGACCAGAGGCTCGACATAATGGACAAGAGAATTAAGATTAGGGGGGGTGTTGGTTGGTAATCTTGATTGGTTGTCAAAGGGCCATGCCAGAGAGAGGAAAAGAACTGATGTTGGAGGCTATTTATTACAGTAGGTTGTAAAATTAGGTAAGTCAAATGAGTGGTGCGTGTATTTCTGTGGATTTAAATGGCAGGTGTAAGTAGCTGGATATTACCAGTGTGGGAAAAGAAAAGAGAAGAGAAAGAGTGGGCAGAGGAAGATGTGGGAGCCCCTAAGGGGGTCACCCCCCACTAGATTATGTGTGTGTGTTAAGTGAGAGCGTGTAATGTGTGCAAGTAAAGAATAATAGGAAATTTGAGAGTTTTGACTGAATTTTGTTCACCACGGCCATTCCTCTAAAAAAAAATTAAACTAAAACCTAACTATTTTGCGTCGAGAGCATTCCTCATGAACTTCTTGTCAAGTGTATCAAAGAATTAACATCCGTGTCCCAGATTTTCCTTTCTTTCTTTTTCATGTTCTTCGTTTTAGATGCCACGCATTGCACCTTGAAGACGTTAGGACTCTTTTTGCGGGTGGAGAAGTGTGGGGATAAGCTAATCCGGGCTCACTCTTATCCGGTGTTCGGTTCCTCTTTGCACCTAGGCTACTTATGTGACGGATAAGCTTAAAACCCAGTAGGGGTCTTAGCTAAACCCGCCCCACCCCTTAGGATATAAGCTTTATCCGGGTGTGCCCCTCAAATCTCTCTATACCATTTTTATATTCTCATTACAACTAATCTCGTACATCATTTCTTTATCCATCCATTTCAACTACCAAGCAAACCTCTTTTTACTTACTCCCCCTTTTAAACTAATTTTCCCGTTATAACATATCCCCTCTTATCCACTCTTCTTTCAACTACCAAACAAGCCGTCTGAGGCTCCAATTGAAATCCCTAGCACCCCTCACTTGGGACGACCTTTTGGGTATGTCACTTGTAGCTCCTTTTGGGTCTATAATGCGTGAGGTGGGCCATAATATATAGTCATAACCCAATCCCCCCTCAATCAATTTGTGATTTTCTTAGTTGCGTTTTGTGATTAAAACACAACTAAGTACAGAACTAATATTCCCAGCAGCCACAAAAATCATTTTCTTATCAAAAACTACAGAACTAATATGCCCACTGATAAAATCTCTCACAAATGTTCTTCAAGTTTGTATCCAACGGGACCACCACTTATTATGTGGAAGAAAATGAATCAACAGAACTTCAGATGTAGACCACCACTTCAACATTTCTATTTTTTTTTTTTTTTTGGCAAGTAAGGGTTCCCAACAAGAAAACAAAATAATCAACATCAGTGTAGCTTGCTAACTCATTAACCGCATTTCTACTGGTACCAATTTAATAGCCATAAGATTATAAGATATTGTAATTGCTAATTACTCCCTCCATCCCAAATTGCTGGTCCTCTTTTTATTTTGGGATGTCCCAAAATATTTGTCTCATTTCTAAAAACATCTATAAAAACAGGGTCACTTTCTAGTTTTACCCTTAAAAAGTACTTTTCTCATCTCAATTTGTTTGACCATTATCTTTTATTTTATAACGGTTTTTATGATTTTAAAATTTTTGTATTACAAAACTAATTGATATCTATCAAACAAGATCCATATTGCATATGTTTTGAGTTTCATATAAAAAATTAGCCTCACATATTGGCCACAGTAATTTTGCCTAGACTTAGGGGCAAAATAGAGAAGACAATATAAAATTTTCACACCCCTTAAAAATCCACTTCCCCAAAAGGGGCAAGCAAATTGGGACGGAGGGAGTACGATTGAAATCCAAAGAACTAAAACCCATATACCCAAACAATCAACTAACTATTTAACTGAATTTGAGGAAAGAGAATTCAAAAGCAGATTGAATTGAGAGAAGAGTACAGAGAGAACGGAGTTTGATGAGTGGTTTTTTTTACCTTGGCTGTCATTTTGGTACGACCTGCGAAATTGTCGGCAATTGACTTGGCGAGACGAGAAAATTTTGGGGGCACACAGTGGTGGCGGGCGTCAATCTCGGTCGTTTTTGGACGGTCCAGATGGGGAGAAGTACGTGGAGAATATTTTGCGATCTTATCGCACTGGATGGTTCTAGTAGAAGCATGCACTCCTTCCTTTCGAGAAAAACTTGAGTACGGTAGAGTACATTTTTTTTTGCACGGCAAAAGAAATTTATTAAACTTTGGAAACAAATTACAAATATTAAAAGGACCCTAGGCACAAAAAAACAACGGAGCACGGGCAACCAATCAAAGATGGCAAACCGGCACTTCGACATCAAATGCCACCAAGGACCCGAAGGATAAATAACAAACCATAAGGTTAGCAAGATACCAACCAAGATAGAAAGAATTAATGCGACTCTCACAAACTGCATCAAATTTGAACCCGAAAAAGACTCAGAAGCAGCACCAAAAGACAGCTTGCAAAACCACACATCTGACTAGAATACCATCCTATGGAATCCAAAAGCATATCAGCTCACAAATCCCTGAATTTGCTATCAAAGATCCAAAACAGCTCCACCAAAGAAGACCAAAAACCCATGCAGTTAGTACGGTAGAGTACATATGCTGTCGAGCGCACATCTCGTCGGCAATTGACTTGGCTAGATGAGAAAATTTTGAGCGTCGAGCGGGAAGGGGCACATGTGGTGCAAGTGTTAGACAATCTGCATATAATTACGCACAAAATAATCAAACGGAAAAATAAATCAAACTCACAGGTTGTAGAATTCACGCTAATAAAGTTTCTAAAAACGGAAGAATGAATCTGAAAATCTAAACAAAGTGTTAGGAGGATATTGATTAAGGCTTATGTTTGATACAATTTCCTTTAAGACGAATTTCATCCACGCTACGATGCTATGAGTTTAACAGTGCCCGTCTCCTAAGATACAAAGATGTCGTCTTATAGGACATCAATATTTAGAGTGAAGCATGCCGCATGCCGACCGAAGAGGTACACCACTGTTCCGAAGTGGTGCCCGCCGACTAAACCAATTCTCCACAACTGTTTATTTATGAACCATTACTCACAAAGTTAAAAAACGAAGGGAGCCTTTCAAATACAAAACCATGGCTACGGCAATACAGGAATTTTCGCCTTTACCGGCATTTTTCAAATATTGAAAAAGAGCATTACTAGCATTTATTACAAACAAATGCGGTTTGTGTACGTATCAGTAATGCTACAAATGCCGGGAAAAGACTTCACAAATGCCGGTAATACCAGACACTATTTGCGGCAAATGTCGGGAAAGCCCATTGCATTATAAACAAAAGGCCACGTGGCCGCTTACCCCAAGATTCGAACTCACAACCTTTGCCCCTCGTGTGCGCGAGCTTACCAACTGGGCTTGCCCACATGATGTTTCACAATTCACAATGAAAAATATTTATTATACGGTATAATCTTTTTGAAAAAAATTAGATTTTTTACGGCATTTTCATAAAAATGCCGGTAAAAGTACTTTTGCCTGCATTAACAAAAACGCCAGTAATTTAGCGGGAAATTTGACTTTTGCCGGTATTATTTTAAACAAATGCCGGTAAAAATTACTTTTTCATGGCATTTGTTGAACCGCCGGTAATAGTAGCTTTTTCGGCATTAATTAAAACGCCGGGAATAAAATAATATCAACCGCTTAAAGTTTATTTATTTATCCAACGTGGACCAAATAAAATACAACCAATTCAAATGGTTTACAATGGAAACAATTTCCAATCCACTCACAAATCTAGTCATACAAACCATATTTTTCTAACAATCCCCCACATGAACGAAACTGATGAATAAGAAATATAGCAATATGCAGATGATGAGAGAGTACAATTTAGGAGAAATCCTGCATATGATAGATAGCTATTGGCCTTGAACCTTCCCCTGTGAAAGACTATCGAATTTACTAGCTAATCAGTGGACCCGATGCTTTGAACTGTTCAGCCGTTGGTGTAAACCAAGACAATAGAACTCACATAGAATACCCCGACACAATCTGATTCTCACAGTTGTATTCATTTTGGCCATGATCAATACCTGATTATTCATTAGTGCTCTAGAGATTTTAGCCTTCTCAATCTCATAGAACTGGCCCTAGCTCACACTCATATAGGTGATTTCTATTAAAAGTATTCTGCTATACTCCACTTGGATTTCCAAGATATAAGAATCGTTAAAAGCATATAGCTTATCCCTCAACATGATGCAACATCTCTAAGGTAATCATAGGAATAGGTTGGAGAATATCTCCTTAGTGATCAACGATGAGCCACAACTTAATTTGGTTGTTCCGTTGAACCTATATATTGGGATCTCCAGTCAACTTGTTTGGATTGTCATTAAAGCGACATAGCTTATGTATTAGGATTAAATCCTATTCCCCTCTATTCAGAACATCTAGCTCAATCTCTAGTTAAAAGATCTGTGATAATTTATCTTTGACATTACGTATCAATGGTACCAATTCCATGTGAGAACAAGTTTTTTAGGTGATGTGTCTTACAATGATTTATTTTGAGACTTACCATGCTAATTTACCCTTCCAATATCCGATGTGATATCATAATAAATATAGATTTACGGCATAGATATAAGAGGTAATTAAATATTCATACGCTTTTTGGATACCACTTAGATTTTCATCCCCCATATTTAATGGACTTATATTTTCATCCTTTCCGAGTGTAAATTACCTATCTTACCCTTTTAATAAGATATCCATATATATGTAAGAGTATATTGTCTTCCTAAATTAGTGGGATTGATAATGTCTTCAAAAATTTCAAAACAACCAAATCCCATTGATTTGGTTTCCATTTTAAATGGATGAAATTTAAAACTAAAAGAAAAAAATACATCATAATTCAAAAAGCCACAGTCATGGTTAAAATAAAAATAGAAATGTTCAAACATAGTAAAATAAACGGAACATGATAAAAAAATATAGTATGCCGATAAAAAAAACATGGTAAAAAATACGTGCAGCATGCATTGTCATTTTTTTTACCTTGTTTGCTAAATATGGTAATTAATAACAATGGTAAATTTAAGTATTTTACATAATTGAAGCACTAGGGATCATGATAAAAAAATGCGTATATAACAGTGAGTATAATTGACATGAACCATGGTAAATATAATTAATCCGATTCATTACCATGGAATCATGGCAAAAAATATATCCTTACCAATAAACATGGCAAATTCGATTGAAGATAAATTTGTATATGAATCAAATACACCACCATTATGTTTCTTTTCAACCACCTACTCTCTTTTTTGTGAATAGCGAAAAGAAATTTTATTAATCTGAGTAAAGATTACAAAGATTAAAGTGAAAAGGAGAAAGACGGCATCACTATGCCTCTCTAAACCCCGAAACACAGTTGGTAAGAGACCAACTCCAAAAAATGCAAACCAAAGGGCACCAATGATCTATCTTAACTAGATTACAACAAAAGATAGAAAAGCCCAGATTGTGAAACAAACAAATCAAACAATAGAAGGTACAATATTCTCTGAAATCAGGTCATTGAGAGCTTGAATCCACGCTTAATCAGTCGCCAAAAGTTTATCTCTGAAATGAAGTCGTGGGGATCCAAAGCAAAGCACAGAGACAGACATGTGAGACCATAGCCAAGCACTAGAACTTCATGAAATTGCAGAGCGCTTGATCACAACACTAAAATCAATCATCCAAAGCACTTGACAGTAAACATTTACCTAACTGATGAAGCAATGGATTAAGGGGAAAAATCAGATTACAACCCATCCAAAATACTTACAAAATCGAGCAATGAAAGAACGGTGTTTGTCCCCGACCAAAGCGATGGTGGACGATTTGGAACCGATTTGGGATGCCGACGGCGAGGAGAGAGGGGACGATGGAAGAACGGCGAGGAAAGAGAGGACGGTGGGATGATGATGGCGGGACGACGAGGACGAGTGGTAGGGCGAGGTAGGGGACGATTGGGACGGCTTGATCTCTGGAAGGAAGAGTTTCGTCTGAAATGAGGAAGGGACAGAAGCGAGGTTTTTGAATTGAAATGATAATTGGTAGCGTAATGTGGGATAATGAAATATCCCCAAATCCCTAAATTGCAGGGGAGGACCCCAAAACTTATAAATTGGTCCACTTTCTCCCCCTATATATGCAACATTCAATTTGGTCATCAACTTCTTATTTATATATATACATTTATAATAAATGGTAGTTTTGGATTTATTTGAATGTCGGGATAAAAACATAACTGATGAAAAAACACTGGACGAATTTCTAATTTCAAGAGCGCTAGAGGATGATTATATATATATATATATATATATATATAGGAAGAGGATCTTATAAGGGCTCCCTTACATAGCTTATGTAAGGGATTTTTCGTTCGAGATTGAATTTCAATGATCCGAGACGATCCGAACCGTTAGGTGTGTTTAAAACATATTTTTAAGGTCTAACGCGAGGATTCGTAAAAAAAAATTACCCGGAAGGGCTTGATCCAATCAGTTTTTGAAAAAACGCTATATATAACTAGTTTTTTTTTTCAAAAAGTTGAACACGATTTTTAAAAAAATAAACTGTTTAAAAAACTATTCTAAAAAAACTTTATTTTTAAAAAAATAACAGTTTCAAAACTTTCGTATTTCAAAATATTGTTTAAAAAAAACTTTTTTTCCAAAATTAATTTTTTTTTCCTTCAAAAAAATATTTAATTAGTTTTTATTTTCAACAAAAAATTTTAACATTTTATTTTTTTCAAGACGATTATGTTCAACACTTTTTGTTTAAAAGCTATTTTTTAAAAAATGAAAAACTGTTTAATTTTTTTTTAAGAAAATAACTGTATTTAAAAAAAACTATTTTTTTAGGGTGGAGAATATATAATAAGGATACTACAGTCATTTCATGCAAAAAATTAACACCGTTAGCCTTAAGTAACGGCAAAAGAGAATCTGACAGTTAGTGTGAAAAGCAAGAGAGGCTAACGAAATTTCAAAAAATATAGGGGAGGTCTTTGTACTTCTCATAAACCTTAGGAGAGGTAAGTGATATTCATAGAAAATTTTACATCTGAACGTGCTTGGTGTTGGACTTGAAATTCATAGAAAAGATATTTTATCTCCGTTGTCTTGACACTCCCATGGAGTGTCATATTTGTTTGTCACACATATTTTTGACAAAAAATACAAGTATGGGTCAATTGCTGTGACCTTGATGTTTGTCCTGACTTAAACATCATGTCAAACGATAATAATGTGAATGATTCGCAGTTATCACATAATTGTGAGGGAAGACGTGTACTTTATAATTGTTATTTTTTTAAAAATAAAGTTTTTATAGAATGGTTTTTTAAATAGTTTATTTTTAAAAAAATCGTGTTCAACTTTTTGAAAAAAAAAAACTAGTTTTGAAAAAATGACGGTTTCCCAAAAAATGATGGTTTCCCAAAAACTAGATTTGAAAACATTTTTAAAAAATTTCCCCTTCAAAAAACTATTTTTTCAAAAGAAATTCAAAATATAGTTTTTTGAAAAAAATTCTCTTCGATACTTTTGTTTAAAAGCTTTTTTTTTAAAATAAGAACGGTTTAATTTTTAAAAAAAACTGTTTTTATTTTTAAATGAAAAACGGTTTAATTTTTTTGAAAAACTTTTTTAACTCTATTTAGAAAAAATGATTTTTTTTCCAGGTGGAGAATATATATACTAAGGGTGCTACAGTCATTTCACGCAAAATGTTAACACCATTAGCTTTAAAGTAACGGCAGGGGGGAATCTAACAATTAGTTTGAAAAGCATGGGAGGCCAGGGCAATTTCAGAAAATATAGGGGAGACCTCTATATTTGCCAGAAACCGTAGGGGAGGTAAGTGAAATTTACCCTTGTAACTTTTTAAGCATTCGTTTTGCCTTTTGATTAATGAAACCATAGATCGACTGTCCGTGGACTAGAATTACATCTCAAAGTAAAATTGAAGTCCAAAATCACATCTCAAAGTAAAATTGAACCATGTAAATTGCCCCTAAATGTGTACAAGTCCATATTGATATGCAACAATACATTTGTTCTAGTGTCCCTGCAGAGCAACATCCATGAGTTTGCCAATTCCTCCCCTCTAGAGATTCAGAGTTCCAACAGACTAGCTAGTAGTCCTGCGGTATATGGGTCCAATTTGGTCCAATTTTGAGCCATTGTGGGGCCATTCCGAGCTCACAAAAATTATCGGAACATTCACTTTGTAGAGTTCGTTGAGTATGTTGTCTACTTAAAAATTAGCTTGTACATTGATAGGTACATGAATAAAACAGATTTGAATAAGGAAAAAATGGGCAATATTAGTTGCAAATTATTTTTTGTCAGCCCATTTGCTTTACACAAATCTGTTTTTGTTAATGTACATATATGTCCAATCAAGCTAATATTTTACCTGACTAACATACTCTACGAATTCTACAAAGTAAACGACTTCGATCATTATTGTCCGTCCGCAATGAGCCCACAATGGCCCAAAGCTATACCAAACTGGACCCATTATAAACTGGACTTGAGACTGACCCGGTCCTTCAAGAAATTTGACCAACCCAAAACAGTGAATCCCATCCCAAGTCATTAGTAATTTGTAGTCTAAACCCTTCCCTTACACAGTTAACACCGTGCATAAATTAAGAGCATCCACAATGGCCTAATAAAAATTAGATAATCAAAAGTTACCATTTAAGTTTTTGGTTATCGAGCAATGTTAAGTCCCACATTTGTGTTTTTTTGTCCATAACAAAAAACAATGGACCCCCATCACTTTTCCAAACAATAATCAAAACTTGCCACATCATTTTTTCAAGCTACAAAAAATAGTTTTCGAAACTTTTAAAAAAAATAATATTTTGAAATTTTTTTTATAAATAAAACAGTTTTTCAAAATAAACTTGAAAAAAAAAACTGTTTTTTTTTTCAAAATTAAAGAAAAAAACCTTTTTTCAAAATAAACTTCTGAAAAAAAAATAGTCTTTTAAAATAAACTTTTGAAAAAAAATAGTTTTTAAATTGAACTTTTGAAAACATTGTTGAGAGAGAGAGAGAGAGTCTGAGAAGGTTTTTGTCATTTTGTGTAATGGTGGGTGTACTTTTTTTTTTTATCCAAATGGTGGGGTGTACTTGATTGGATAGATATGTGGTTCACTAAATTTGGTTATTGGCAAAAGGTTGCTAGTTTTGGTTATTTAAGGACCAAAATTTGGTTATGCTAAAGGGTTGCTAAGTTTGGTTATTCCAATATGAGCACTTTTTTGAACAAACATTGCTAACGTTAGCAACTTTTTGTTTTTGGTTTTGGTTAGGCTAATGTGGATGCTCTAAGGCCTAAAAAATTCATAGACTTCGTTCACTTATTAAAAAATTAGCAACACTACTGCGCGCAATTTAGGCCCATTACGAAAACATTGACTATGGGGCTGAAGCATATCATGAAAGTATCTTGGCAATTCTTCAAGTCTACTGGAAGCTTCAAGAGCCACTTGAAACAAAACAGAGTAGCCTTGAAACTCTATATGACATATAAATACAGAAATATATGATAATATACACTTATTCACAAAGAAATTAGAATTCAAATAGATCAACCAGAGCCATGTATAAGCAAGCAACACTATATCCAAATTTTGAAATCAAATTTTAACATCTAACCACACAACATAATTTGAATGAAAAACACCTTCAGTGACAGTAGTGAATTAATTTGATTTTCCTGCACTAAACATAATGGATGTATACCAGAAGAGGAAACCACCCCCGATTTGATCGATTTCCTGCCCATGCAAATATTTTCATTTGTTGGAAGAGAGACAGAGAGGTAGAGAGAGAGAGGTCCTCGACGGGTTCTACCAATCGGTGAAGCAATGGGAAGGGGAAGATGTAGGTAGAAAAAAAAAAAAAAAGAGGTAAACGATGTCGTTTCGGAGAATAATGGCAGAACACGACAACCCTCATAATCAAGTGTAAATATCAAAAGGAACGAAGGGCAATCCGGTAAAAGAAAAAAAATATTTTTCTGCATGCATTCATTTGTTAAAAGAACGTTAAAACTGATGATTCAATTTGAGTAGAAACTTGCATGATTTTTTGGGGGGGAAGTTGGTCGTAGCGGAAAAGTTAGAGACTTAGAGACGTTGATTTTATAAAAAAATTATAACTAAAGTTAACAGAACACATTAATGTTGTTTTGGCCTAAAAAGTCATTTTGACTTTTTTTTCATTTTTTTTTGTTTTTTTTTTTTTTGCATTTATTAGTTTTACATAGACTTTTTTGTGTATTATTGGTTCATCTTGACGAGATGAATTCAATAAGGGAAAATATTATGATTAGAACTCTCAGTTTTTTGAATAAAATCGAAAAAAAAAATATAAAAATCTATCTTTTTTGACTTTTTTTTTTCTTTATTCAGAAAAATTTAAGCTTTAATCATAACATATATATTTTATTCCTCTCGCCGATACGAACCAATAATACACAAAAAAATTGATGCAAAACTAACAAATGCGGAAGAAAATCATATAAAGACGAAAAAATTAGCGAAATACTAACTTTTTAGGTCAAAACACATTAATGATTACAGAAAAATTAAACATTCTTCTTGTAAGTTGTACCTTTGTAGGTTTGTTTCATATGTGAACGGGCCTACATAAAATCTGTTCGGGGAAAGAAGAAATGATGGTTTGGAATCAGTTACAGTAGGCCTTGGGCCTGGACTCCTACTTTTACAGTCCAAAGCCCATAGTAAAAGGGCTTTACAAAAACATGGCCCGTTGGCCCACACCAATTTTCAAACTGGGCCTTAGGGCTGTGTTTTCTGCACCTCAAATTCGTGGAGGGAAACAGAGAAAGGATGTTGAATTTTTGATAACTCCAAATCACAAGCATGGCGCGCGACTCTATGGCGGTACTTCATCTTCTCAAACCTGTTTTTGGAATTATTTTGTATATTCAACAGATTCAAGCATTAACGCTTATGGAATTTCTTTCGCAAATTCAATTGATTCAAGCATCAATTGAAGCAAGCACACTCCTTTTGCATTCAGGTAAACTCAATGGATTCAAGCACTAATCAGTACTATCAGATTTCATTCATATTCGTTGTATTTATTTATTTTATTGTTATGTTCTATATTTCTTTCGTTATATCTGCCGAATCTCATGGCTGCTTCCTTGAATTGAACGCGTTACTTTGAATTTAGTAACTAGAAGACGTTAAATCACATCAAATTGTTGACATTTCTTATGTGTTGCTGTTGTGAATTTGTAATGGATTAGCAAGAGCTTTTTTAGGTTTTTATGCACTGATTAAGTAAGAGTTCATTATATACAGTTTAAGTACGCCTCATTGCGTAGATGCTTACATAGCTAATTAGAGTGCATTGTATACGTATGCGTTTAGTAGCCATATCTCAATTGCGTTTGTTTACGTTTCGTGATGATTGTTCTGATGCAAACCCCAGCCCCGGCTGCTTGAGTAGTTAAGCATCTACTGTGTTCAAAACATGGTGGCATACTGGCATTTGCTTTCTTCTTAGCTTTTGTTTTTGTTAGTAGTTAGTGTTGGTGGGTAAGATTATTTCGAAGGATGGGGATGCTGGCACATTGTGTCGAATGTAGAACCTCCCAACACTTAACTGTTGGTACAGGACCATTGCTTATTTGCTCTGCTAGATTTTTTCCCATTTAGTTCCTTACTTTGGTTTCACTAGGTCGATTTAGTCTTGTCCTTTCTGCTGTGCTATAACCATCATTTAAATCATTTCCTATCTAATGCGCTAATTGTTCGTTAATTTTGTTTTCAGTTTTGGGTATGCTTATCGAATTGGTTGTAACTTGTCCCTTATTTCATGTTACCATTTACTTGATTGGTTTGGTTTTTTAAATTGAAGCGTTTTCATTTCCCACTTGGAAGAGCTCGTGATCTGGAAATCAATGCCATGGAATTTGCGGTGGTAAATTTATATCAAAGATACTTTTTGCTTCATGGAACCATTTCCCAAAGTTTCTTTGGGTAATTAGGTTATAGTAATCTTTAGCTTGTCTTCTGCAAAATAAGGGTTCCACTTAAAAATTTCAGTTGTTTACGATTGGATAATATCTCGTAAGGGGTGATTTTCGTTATGGATTTTTGATAGCATCATATCTACTATACTACTCACTTAGTCATACTCTATAGTCTACACAATACGTCCTAAATTTCATCATTGTTTCACCTTTATTTGGTATTGATGGAACAGATGTCGGACCATGATACTTGGTTTTTTTGGAATTGGGATTGGCTTATGCAGAAATGGCAAAGTAGTTTCCAGCCATTAGCATAGTTGTTTGGTCCAAAACGTTCTTTCTCTTTCTTGACCTTTTTTTATGTGTTTCATAGCCTTTCACACTGCTTTTTCCTCTGTGTCGCAATACACAACCTGGGAGTCATCAGTTGGCTGCTTAAGGTCCCAGAAGTCCATGGTACGGCTGTGACGCAAGGGACTTGATAGGACCAACATGAAGAAGAAACTTCCTAGCAATAGAGGCCAGCTGACTTATAGTTTGATCATTGATGATTAGGTATCATTTGCAAATAGCTTTCCCCCTGCTCTCCCCCAACTAATTAAGAAAAGATTTACTACAGTTTAAGTATGTCTCATTACTTACATGTTTTTTTTTTGTCATTTGAATTGCCATTACTTAGATGTTTACTTAGCTAATTTGAGCGCATTGTATACGTATTACTTTAGTAGACATACTTCAACTACGCTTGTTTTCTTTTCCTGATGATTGTTTCTGTTGCAAACCCCAGCCTCAGTTGCTTGAGTAGTGAAGCATCTACTGAGTAAAACACAGTGGCATTTGCTTTCTTCTTAGATTTTGTTTTTATTAATAGCTAGGGTTGGTTGGTTAGATTATTACAAAGGGTTTTAGATGCTAGTACATAAGATCGAACCCAAAGAGTAAAAAATACATATTTTTTAATAAAAAATTATTAAAGACAAAAACACTGATGATGAAACAGTGAAATTTTTTAGAGATAAATTTTCTAAAACGAGAACCAAACAAAGGCGCCAAAGTTTCTTTGGGTAAGTGATCTTTATCCTGCCTGCAAAATATGGGTTCTACTTTATTTCTTTCAGTTTCTTTCTGAGTGGACAGTAGGCTTGTAAGAGTTGGTTTGCATCAAATGTAATAAACCAATATGATAATACTTTACACAATACACCAAAATTCCATCATTGTCTTTACCTTGGTTTGGTGTGATCAAACTCATGTCAGACCATGATACTGGGTTGCTTTTGGAACTGGGATTGTTTTATTTAGAAATGACAAAGTAGTTTCCGGCATGGTTGTTTATTCCAAAGTCCAAACTATTATTTCACGTTGTTGACCTTTTCCTATTTATTTCTTCAATAATGATATATACACACACTTTCAACCACACACAACCACATACCCTCTCACATGTGGTGGGACCCACCCCATGTGAGACCCACAGTGGGCCCCACCACATGTGAGAAGGTGTGTGGTTGAAAATGTGTGTATATATCATTATTGTTATTTCTTAGCCTTTCACACTGCTTTTTCATACGTGTATATTGGTGTATATATATTTTGCAATTACCCCCCATCTCCCATATACTTCACACTGCTTTTTCTTAGCCTTCCACGCCATTAGTTGGCGGCTTAAGGTCGCATAAGTCCATGCGATGGCTGTGACCCAAAGGACTTGACCACATCACTTGATAGGACCTACCTGAAGGAGAAACTCCCTAGCAATAGAGGCCAGCTGACTTGTAATTTAATGATTAGATGTGATTTGTGAATAGTTTTCCCTTTTCTCTCCCCCAACTAATTAAGAAAAGAATTCCTTGTGTGACTTTTCTTCCAACCTTGTTAATAAATAAATCATTTATATATAAAAAATAAAAATAGAACTTTGTTAATAAATGTATGTTACCTTATCAAGTTAACGCGTCTGCTTTCACTTTCATGGTCCCCATCCATTTACCTTATCTTGGAGATCCACAGTGACTAAAGGTTAAATCATTGTTGAATCTCATGATAGTGACTACTGGACTACGTGAATACTTTTGCTGTTCTTTTTGTAACTTTCACTAGTGATGGCTTTGGGTTAGTTTTGCCTGTTTTCCCCACTGTAAAAAAGCTTTTTTGCTGCTGTAGATTGATGAAGTCCTCTAATGGGATCTGAATAACTGAAGGGTGGTGTCCTGATGCCGGATTCTAGAAGGGTAAAAGTGTTTTCCAGGTAATTTCCTTGAAGCCTGGTGCTGGTTTTTAATTTTTAAAATAGTAATTATAGTCTTACATTTTATCTGTGTGGGTATAAAAACCAACTTATTAATTTTCAATTTTTGGTTTTTCGTAATGACCACCAACGCCAAGTTGAATTATCTCCTTCGGACCTCAGTCCACCTTATATTCTAGTTAATTTGTCTTTGAAAATGATATGTGGTAGTATCCTTCCTATATATTTTATTTTATGCGTTTAAGTTTGGTCCGGCAGTATTCAAGCACTTTGAATTCTTAAGTTGATTTATGTACACACAGGCATATGCACGTTTTTATGTGTCTGAAGTCCAATATTATACATGCTCAAGTCAGATTAAGAATAAAAAAAAAGGCTTGTCATATGGATTTACATTATTTTTCTTAATCGAATGAAATTGCAGCTGATGGGTATTTGAGTTGAATAACAGCAGCATGTGAATCTGCTGCTTCCGAACAAAAATGAAAAGTGTCAGCTGCATTCTGTAAAATATGTAATTTAATTTTTTCTAGAAATAACCAGAGAAATGAAAGACTAATGAACTATCTATGTCTGGTGATATTTACATGCTTGAATTTTTTATGGGTGAATTGTTTGATTCCATGTCTTTCTAAACTCTAGCTATAGTTACCGCGTTCATTGTCGTGAAATGAAAGTGAAATCATATCCAAATGCATCTGTGGTGAAAGCAACCAAGAGATTAAAACCAGTGGAAATTATAGGACCCATTGCTTTCACTTGGGTGAAAGTGAGCTTAGATTTTTGTTTCTTTAGATAAAATCAGTATCCACTTACCAATTACCATGACCCGTTTCTTGTTCTTGTTACCGAATAGGAAAAAAGCTATGGATACAAAGCCCAGCTCACTTTCTGTGTAGTCGAGGATAAATTATCCCGTACTCCTGCAACTCTATTTAGATATGTTCAGTGTTCTAAAAGTTGGTCTAGGTAGCCGACTAATTGGTGCCTAGGCGCTAGGTGGGAGTCTAAGGCCTATATTAAAATCGACCTAGTCGGCCGCTAGGTGCTAGGCGCCCGACTAGTTGGGCCATAGAAGTTAGGCGTCCCTCTTTTGTCCAACTAACGCCTAACGACTTGTAGAACACTGGACATGTTTTCAAGAGAGGAGAAAATGATGATTTGGAATGACAATGCCTTACTATACGCCCAGCAATACGTAGTGTTCTTAGAAGACTAGGTGATTACTCGTACGTGAGGGGGTCCAGAGGATATGCCTTGTTTGGAAAGCCACTTTTTTTATGAACCATGTGACAGCAGGATTTTGTCTATCCAATGCTATTGAATATTCCCTACAGAATATTCATTCCACCAGACTTCTTTTTTTTAGTATTTTGGATACTGTGACTTATCCGCAAGGATGGGAACTTGCAAAGGAAGTAAAGTAGTCACTTTTGTTCTGTTCTTCCACAAAACTAAAACTAAAATTAGGACTCATGCACTTTAACTGATAGGGCATTACCCTCAGCTCTTGTGAAAGTGAAAGGTACCACCAGTAATCCTGTTATGGAAACAAGAGAATAGGGGTTTAAATGGCAATTTACATTTCGTGTGAATAGGACTTCCATTGTCAAAAGAGAATGTAACCAAAATACAATACCAAAATACAATACCCGATATTAGTAGGTTTGCGAAATGACATAATTTTCATGGAATTACCAAGGACCTAGCAAAATATTCATATATTTGTTTTTATATATGGCTCTTTTTTTCCGAGGTTAGTTGTGTTTACAACGTCCTATAGATCATATCAAGAATTAATTATATGCATATTTCTACGATAGACCTTCCTACTGCATATGATATTGCTCTTTTTTTCCGAGGTTAGTTGTGTTTACAACGTCCTATAGATCATATCAAGAATTAATTATATGCATATTTCTACGATAGACCTTCCTACTGCATATGCTTTCCAAGTGAGTGTCCAACTAAAAATATTTCCCCATTTTTGCTAAAAGAGCTAAAAGTAATGTACACTGATTTCAAGACAGATCATCTCCTCGTATACATCAAATACTTTTAGCTATTTTAGTTCTTTTAGCACTTTTAGTAAAAATGAGAAACTAGTACTGCTTTTTCCTTGTTTAGGGTGGGTCCTTGATGAGGGACTTGGGGTTCCCGTAGCGACTCAAGTCACTACATTTCTGTAGTGATCTCGATTGTGGGCCCTTTGTAATCTTCATTTATGATAAGAACCGTTCATTTTTTCATGGATATCGAGTCCATTATGGGTACAAAAAATTATGATCATCGGAGATTGGTAGACACACGATTGAGACAAATTTGTCTAACAGTGTATTCTCCACATGATATTGGTCATCCATATAAATGGTATCCGACCATATAAGCTACCAATATCCAATTAATTTGATTTTCTACATGAATGATTTGCTCAACATTCCCAACAAATTGTAGGATTCCGATCCCAAATACAGACTATAGAGATGGCTCACAATTAAGGTCACTATGGGAATCTAGTGACTTGAGTCATTACGAATACCCCAAATCCCTCGATGAGATGCGTCATTAATGTACACGGTGAGTCCCAGATGAGATGACATCTCTTGTTTGGATGAGGTGTGGAAAAAGTAGAAAAATGCATATTGTGAATTTCGAGAAAATTTTGGGTGCAAATTGGGTACCACGTGGTGTCCTTGCACCACATCTGAGCCGTCCATTCAATGCAACCGACGGCTCGGATCCGAACACCCTCTCTCCTCCCTTTAGCACACTCTCTCTCCCTTTAATCCGAGCCGTCCATGCATTGAATGGACGGCTCGGATGTGGTGCAAGGGCACCACCACGTGGCCTATACCCAATTTGCACCCAAAATTTTCTCGTGAATTTCTGAATACAGCTGTTTTCCTCCAGATGGGCTGTCATCTATTTTTTGGATGAGGTGTGAAAATGGTAGCAAAATTCATATTATGAATTTGTGATACATTTGGTTTTCATCGCAATTTAGGTGCCTCAAGTCTCTCCCCATTATATATACCCCCCCCCAAATCACCAAATTCTTGGCAAGTCTCAATTGTGCAACTCTCCCTGGGCTTCTTACATAGGCCTCTTCCCCTCACCTTGCCCCCCTCTCTTCCTCCTATTACGCAATTATGAACTGTAGATCTTACCCTACTCTGCTTGTTTTCTTCTCCTTTACTCCATCTTTCCTTTCTTTTTGACACATATAGCAGCCAATATCTAATCCAGCATACAATTTCGCACCTTTTGTTTCATATTAATCCACAATTTCTTCTTTCTCCCTCACCCTCTGTTGCTTCTTCCTTTTTGTTGATATCGATTCCAATCTTCCTTCTCTGCTTCTTTTCCAATTGTTTTTCAATGGCCACCACTCCATCCAAGGATTCCAATACCTCAAACAAACACACCACAAGTCTTCCACCTAAGAGGGGCCAGATCAAAGCTCAGATTTTTGAGAGCTTGGTCAAGACCATATCCTCTGTTGCCTCAAAAACAGGGGGAAAACTGGGTATGACACGGGGAGAAGGCGGAGGTGGCGGCAGCTCCGCCTCCGAAAGTCCACCATCAAGCACCTACAATTCTGATGTGAATTAGATGATGGATCTAGTCTGTCTAGACCATCATCATTCAACTGAATTTCCTGGGTTTCATTATTTCGTTGAAGCCTTCTGCTGTTATTATTTAAGTAGAGCCACTGTTTTTTTTTTTGTTGAAATCAGAAGCTTTGAAAAAGTCTTTTGTTTTAGGTGCAGACCAAAGCTTCTGTGGTTTTTATTGGGTTTTGGTCTATTGGGCACATATCCCTGTTTATGTCATGTTTGTTTGGTCACGGTGTCTTCTTGTTTTCTAGACTGTATGGGCATGCCTCTTCCTCAGTTGTTTCTGCAAGTTTTAGAGAGAGATGATGTATTCTAGGAGGAGGTATGTTTGTTTGTACACTTGGGGTGTTCATCTTCAGTTTTAGTTGCTCTACCCTTTAATCTGTACTCTTTTTCTTTTACAGTGGCAATGAATTTCATGTTTCCTATTACATTTTTGTATACGATTGTGAATCAGTGTTGCAGTCACCCTGAATCCATGAGTGACTGGTGGAACCACCCATGGCTGGGCCACATTGGATCCACCCATGTAATCTAAATCTACGGGGTAGCTAGCGTAGCAATCCACCACCACCCCTTAAATCAGGAGTGTCTCTAAGGGGAATCGAACACTGCCATGTTGCAGGTGTAGACCCGCCCTTACCACCCAGGGTGGGTGACTTTATCTTATTTATCTGAAAATGAAATTTCATGACTTATTGGAATTTTGGGGTTAAGGCCCCGTTCCGCTAACTCAAAAAACCAAAAGCCAGCTTATTGCGCTTTCCAAGACAGGTCATCCCCTCAAAATACATCACATAAAAAACCACAAAAGTCAAACGCGTATTACGAGCTCTCACATAAAAAATCCAAAAAACCAAAAAACTAATCTTAGTGGAACACCCCCTAATTGAATTCTGAGGTTCTTATCTGTATTCTCTTGTTGGATTGTCAAAGTACTTCAAGGACACTTTGTTAATCATTTACTAGTAGTATTAGTTAGGATTGGACCCACAATTATAAAACAAAAGTGAACCCACATGAAAATAGCAAAAAAATCTAAATTTTATAAGGTTGTCGGGTCAGAATATAAATGAAAAATAACATAAAGCTTAGGTGCAAAGGATTAGATTTTGGCATTGATGTGTCTTTTCTCTTAATTTAAATTATGTCGTTTCTTTTTCTAAATTGAGGGAGAAGACTTGGGAGGTCAAGTCGGTA
Source organism: Gaultheria prostrata (assembly GCA_036023075.1). Lineage (NCBI taxonomy): Eukaryota > Viridiplantae > Streptophyta > Magnoliopsida > Ericales > Ericaceae > Gaultheria > Gaultheria prostrata. The sequence goes on from JAXBDA010002522.1 coordinate 28,649, forward strand.
AGCAAATTGGATTTTGCTTCTTAGATTCTCATTGAAGCAAGGGGGAATATTCCATATCGACTGATGGGTTTGCTCGTAAAATTAGCTTAAATTTTAGCAGTAAAAAATTGTAATTTTAGGAGTGTTTTATCGATTAAATTCGTATAGAAAGTGATAGTTTAGTCACATACATTGAAGAAGAGATGTATTTGGCAGCATGCTGACTAGGCAAAGAGTACAAAATATTGAAAACCCAGTCGAGGGAAATCACATAATTGCCGAAACTTATCGAACTGCAATTTTGATGCGATTTCCTTTCAAAATTTGTAGGGACTTAATCACCCCGAGAAAATTCCTAGAAGGTTGGGCTTACAATTAAACGCACGTTCTATTTAGTAAAGTTTTAAAAAACTCGTAAATCGGTTAATGAGCCATATGCTCCAGCCACCTGGTACTGATGCTGATGTGGTGACCACTGTGTTTGAAGGTTTGTGCGTTTTGGTGGCGGTGTTACTTGAGAATTTTATAGTCAAGTTCGTGAAAGACTATGATAAAGAAGTGGGAACTATTTATAGTCAAGTTCGTGTAGGTGGCCTGTAGAATTAAATGCGAAATCTGAGAGTTTTTGTGAATTATGCATGGTATTATATATAGCCTACTTGAGTTACATAAAATGCTTCCTAGGTGTACTTGCGAATATTTCAATTCTTCTATTGTTAGCCTAATGGACGGACAGGTTGACGGTAGAATTTTGCATATGTTATGCATGCGTCTTATGCCCTTGTCTAGGCATTGAGTGTCCGGTACTTTGTACATGAGTAAAACTCCAATGGAACGTATAAGTGTTCAAGGCTTAGAGATTTAAAAGCTTGTTCTCTCTTAAGTTTCGGGTAGTAGGGCTCGTCTTATCTTAGCTTTAAATAAGCCCCAGATTGTGGACCGTGAGATTTGATCCTCATAGATTCGTTGAGGAGCGCATCAATTGGTTCACGCTAAGTTATAAGAAAAGCTTTGAACAGGAGTATATGGGACATAAACTGTGATTATTGTCTAAGAGCATCCACACCGGTTGGTATTTGTGGGAGAATACCAAAATGCCAAAATTCTCTCAAATTTGGCAAATGTTAATTCTTTTGTCATATATTGCAAAACTTATGGCAAAGTTATCGTTTGAGATTGAGAGAGCGAGAAAAACGAGAATGACAATGACAAGATAGCATACACGGGTGTAGTGCCCTTGCCATTTTTATGGCAAAACGGCACTAATCATTGAGAATGGTAATGGTAAAAAAATTGGCATTGGTTGATGGATGCTCTAATTTGTACTACTATAAAATCATATTCTCAGCTCGTTAGGATACAGCTGTGATCTCTTGTACACCTAAAGACCAGAGTCCACTGGTGGGTAAAATCCTCTGTGCATTAAACTCTGTAGATACTAGATATGGTCGGCTATTAGAGTGGAATAATTCAATCATTCTACGTGGGCCACATTTGGTTTGCATTTTTCCAATGGGTAAACCTTTTGCTTTTTTGTGCTCTGTTTACACTCAAAAATTCGATGTGTATACGTGCGTATGCAATATGCACGGACGGTACATCTTGATTGTCCGTGCGTGTTTTTGACAGTCCATATTTTAAAAAGACTCTTTTATGGAATAGTATTTTTAAAATTCAGACCATCAATTCCTGAAATGAACGGTTCAAATATATTTGTACACTATATATGCATGTACATACGCATAGCCGGGTTGGTTTATTTTACACTGCCTTTACTATAGCATCTGCATACGAAGAGAGGATGCCATTGGCTCTGATTTTGACCCGAGGGGGCTTGAATAAAGAGAGAAATTTTCATTCGAAAAAATATACTCTTGTATTAATGTCTCTTGTGTTCTTGTATAATACTCCTAATAATATACTTATCGATCATTTTGATCCAATGCAACAATAGATATGTTAGTTAAGCACATATTTAAATTATTACTCCATCCGTCTCAAATTGCTGGTCTTTCTTTACATTTTGGGATGTCCCAAAATACTTATCTCATTTCTAAAAACATCCATCAAAACAGGGTCACTTTCCAATTTTACCCTTAAAAAGTACTTTTTTCATTTCAATTGGTTTGTCCATTATCTCTTATTTTATAACGGTTCTTATGATTTGAAAACTTTGTATAATAAAACTAATTGATATCTATCAAACAAGATCTATATTGCATATGTTTTGAGTTTCATATAAAAAACTAGCCCCACAAAATTGACCACAGTAATATTAACTAAACTTGGGGGTAAAACAGAAAAGATAATACAAAATTTTCACACCCCTGAAAAACCCACTTCCCCAAAAGGAGCAAGCAAATTAGGACGGATGGAGTACTTGTTTATGAAAATATCTCAAAAAATAAGTATCATAGGTGTATGTAAAGTTATTTAAAATTAACCTTGATTAATACATGAAATATATTATTAAAAAGTGGGTGGGGCCGAGCCTCCTCCTGGCCCCACAATAGCTCTGCCTCTAGATGGAACTTGGCCCGAAGCTTATACTCCCTCCGTCCCCTAAAGTTAGACACTTTTGGGATTGCGTGCCATTTTTAAATTGCATATATCTTTCAATTCATAATATTTTATGTGATTTTTAAAACTTTGTTTAAAAGAACTAATTGAAATCTATCAAACGAGATCCATATTGTTTATGTAAAAAATTACAGATTCAAAGATATAGACAATTTTTTCGTAGGGCTGGAATAGTGAAATTGTCTAACTTTCCGGGACGAAGGGAGTAATTAAAATGAACAAGGCTCAACTCGTTTAAAGTTTGTTCTGAGGAAGGAAAAAAAAAAAAACTCCTTGAACTTCGCTTGTGACAAAAGTAATTGAAATTTAAAACATCAATTGCATGTTTTTTTTGGGTAATTAACTTATCATATTGTGAGTGCCAAACTTGGATAACCTAGTGATTGGCTCAACGAGATTTGACAACCACCCTAATAATAGTATATGGTTCGATTTAAGAAGATATATTGCATGACTAGATTGCAGGGTCTACGAACAAACAATTTTTTTAGGGTTACACAATCTATTTGGAGTGGCTAATTATTTAAACCATTTGAATGGCAAGTATGGTTTTCTTTTAATGGTATTGCGTGTTTGGGTTGTAGAGTTTAGAGATAAATAACATATATAAACTTCCCTCGACCAGGACTCTTGCATCTTATTAGGAGGTCAAGAGTTCGAATCTCCCTGCGTGCATGCAGGGGCTTTTCCTTTCTTTGTTTCTTTCGTTGATCTACCCTATAACGGACTTATTTTTTGTATTAGTTCAGTTGTTGGGTTTGGTTGTTGCGTGGACTCTCACATGTAGTGTTCCGGGTTGGTACTTTGTACTTATGTGATGTAATTGATCTCTCTTCTATCGATTGAAAAAAAAAAAACTTCCCTCGACCAAACCTATGTATCCTAATGTATTTAGATGTTGCTCTTTGCCATCTATTGTACCTCTTAGTTTCTAACGGGGGAATCTGGGGTTTGAGTCTATGAAGAGATTTCGAATTCTCTTCAGTTGTTAACAGACTAAATTTCCTATTAACCACCATTAATGTTTATCGTATGGCCAAAAAAGAAACAACGAAATATTCTTGCTATTTCTGACCTAGAAACAACGAAACATAGAAAAAGTCCATACAAAGTACAACTAATGGAAAAAGAATTGCTGTACAAGTTTATATTATTATTCTTGCTATTTCTGACCTATATGACCTTTTTGGCTTTTTTTAATGAACGGATGAGTCGTGTAGCGATTTCCCTCAATTATAAAAGGGATCGGATTTTCTCCTGCCTAAGTTTTGGACCGAAAGAGACGGTTCAAATGTAGACCATACATAGGGATAAACCAATGGTTCTGATAGGCTCTGATATATTGATTGCAGCAATAAAAGTCTAGATTTGGACCATCTCGTCAAGTCCAAAACTTGGACTTGAGCATCCAACATAATAAAATAAATTATTATCAGATACCGGTATTTTGCATGGTACTTCTAATTAACACCGGGTATACAAAAATTGAAACACGTACCGAAACTTTTCTCTTTCATTTTGTCATACGCCAGAAGTACCCCTCTAATTATCAAGTTGTACCCAACACTAAATTGGAGCTAAGTTGACAAGATTTTCTTTTACTAAGCTTAGTATATAATTGTAAAATAACAATTTTGGTCTATAGGTTCTTTGTTATGATGGCATTAACTATAATTTGATCCTTAAGTATGGTACGGAGTATTAAAACTATTATTTGATACCAGATTCCTATTTACAAAAATACATTTATTAATAGCCGTCTTTGCACTTTACATTTTTCAGGTCTTGCCATATCAACATACCCGTATCCATATCGTACCAATATGCGAACTAGCCTTTCTTTCTGACTTTTTAGTTTCTGGCACCACCTTGTTTGAATTTGACGGAAGATCTAGCCGCCCTGGCATTTTGGTGGCGACTGTGGAGACTGGAGAAAAACATTTGGAGGTGGTCCATGAACCCATCTTTTTTCAAAGGAAAGCGCTTCTTTTGGGGCCACCAGGTCCTATCAGGTGAGTGCCCTAGCCGTCTAGCCCATCTACAATTTTTTTTTATAATCTCAATATCCGGTTCAATTAATCTGTACTTCGACTGATGTTAAAGAATCAATCTTACGATTCACTAGCGTAGAACTCATTTATATCCGTGCTAGTAGTCTCGCTCTTACTAGCACGCCTCTTTACCCCGTGTTACTTCTTACTAGACACCGGTTGTCATTTCCGCAACGCATTTGTTTATTCACGCTATTTTGACTGAGTCTTTTGAGTACACATTCATTAATCTAGCTACAAGAAACAGAGTCAATCACAAAAAGAATTCCAGAGCATTGAGGCCACTCATCTTTGATGGTCGTAATTTGTAGTAACAAGGTACATTTAAGGGATGGACCGGGATTAATCTTGTGGGGCCGTACGCGATCCCACTTCTTGGAAGATTTATTTTCTTTTTGTCACCTCACCTGGTTTCATGTTTGTTTTAGAAGGGGCAAACTAATACAATTCCTGGGATTTTAGGGGTACCTGATTGGTTCGGTTTTATGGTAAATCAGGAATCAAACCAATACCTACGGATGGAAATTTAGAGAACCAAATCAATCCATAAAATTCGTAGAGCCAGACCTTTTCAAATTATTAAAATACGGATCGGTTTTGGTTTTGAACCACGGTTCGCCTATAATTGAAATATCTATCTTCATGAACTAACAGTAGGAGTGCTTAAAATTGCAAACAAATTAAATGAAAACTTAATAGTGCTAAAACCAATTATATTAGTATCTATAGATAAATTATTGGACTATGGCTTTTGGTATCAAATTTGTTTACATACATGGCTTGGATCGGATTGGAAGTTTTTTTATTTTTGAACAGCAAAAAGGGTGGGAAGGAGCAATAATCATAGCAACCCCCCATGAACGTGATCATTGGAGTCCCCGACGCTCTGTGGGATGTCCGGTTGAGTCATAGCTACTGTCTGAATAAGACAAACCGTTACCACAACATCACTTAGGCGACTAGTTGGCCAAAAGTCCTTCCTGCAAATCCACACAAGTCCCAGCAATGGCATGAGAGAGATTCGAACCTGGGAGGTCCATGCACACAGAGAGGGGAATCTTATCCCACTCACTTTGGCCAACTAGGCTACCATCTCAGAGTGGCGATCGGATTGGAAGTTGGTACATTAATCATAAGCATTATTCCACAGACCAATCTGCTAAACACGGTTTGTAATTTTTTGAAACTGGAAGAAACCACTACTAAAAAATGGAATCAAACCATACTGGAGTGTACTAAGTTTGGACCAAACCAAACCCCTAATTTACAATCACCTGGACGTATCATTCTCTTGGAGTTGCACGTATCATCTCATTTGATTGCCAGTTATAAACGGCACGGATGATGATTTTTGAAATACCGCACTAGAGCTCCGCTTGTTTGAATGTAAAATGAATTTGCTAAAAGGATAATTTTTTGTTTTCATTTTCAGGTGTTTAGTTGGTAGACAGAGGAAAAAAATTCGGAAACGAAAAATCCCAGTGCACCTAATTATACTCCCTCCGTCCCAAAATGATAGTCTTTTTGGAACTGTGTGCCATTTTCAACGGCATATATCTTTTAATGAGAACCTCAAAAAATATACATTATGGATCTTGTTCGATAGATCTCATTGAGAACTTTAATACGGTGCGAAAAAAATTCAAAAATTATTTTGATAAATATATTATTTTTTAGTTTGAAAATTGCACGTAGTTTCGTAGTGGACTATCAGATTGGGACGGAGGGAGTAATTACTAGGAGAGAAAGCAATTGGGCTCAACATTGGAAAATGACTTACCGACTTTTTTTTTCAAAAAGTCATTTTCCTCCAATTACAGCAAAAGGTTTTACATGTAAAACATTTTCCCCTAATTTTTTACTACCAGACACCGGAAAGCAAGAATGTATTTTATAATAAAATATTCGACGTCCAAACAAACGGTGTCCGTTGTCCCTTGTTTGAGTATAGTGTGGCGGTGCGCAGCTCAAAACTACTACATCACAATTATGCGTGTGGGTCACCTTTCAGCCTATCCTTCATACCTGATAGGGCCTGTCCGGGGTACCTTTCTCTTTATTTTGCTTGACCTTTTTCTCTGGTCTATGGGGTCGGTGAGTGTTGTGCATTTTGCTGCATCAGCCGTCTCAAAATTCATTCCCACTAATGCTCTCTCCCTCCCAGTGTTCTAGCGGGGACTAGTCGGCCGCTAGAACACTAGATGGTGATTAGTCGACGCCTGAATCTCGTGCTAGGTGCTTGGCGCTCCTTCTTTTTACCCGACTAGCGCCTTGCGATTTTTAGAACATTACTCTCTCCATAGTTGTTAAAAACCTACAATACATGATATGAATCTTACGATCCGTATCGACTTCTTCTGAAAACGATACGTATTCCGTTCCATATTCTTTCGTATAGAAATCCTACGATACGAATGTGTATCCTACGTTATATACGCGTGTCAACACATTTGCACCAATGCTATCTCTCTCTCTTTAAGTAGGTGTGGAAGTATGCGTAAAAAGTGTGTAAACCACAAGGAGTTTATTTTTTCCTAAGGTCTCAGATTCGAAACGAATGGTATCTCTCCACCTAAGTAGTTTTATAAAAGTTATGAAGCTAAGCACATCTTGTCCGTCCAATGTAAAATAGGTGAGGTGTCAACTCCTCATTAAATAGAATGAATGGGCCCCACCACATGTGAGAGGGTGTGTGGTTGTGTGTGGTTGAAAGTGTGTGTATGTATCATTATTGAAATAGAATAGAGAGGATGTGGATCTGCGTCGTTATGCTTTAAATAATACTCATCGATTAATTCTTTTATTAAAAAACTAGCTCGTAAAATGATTATCGTTAATTTTTCTTGCTCTTACGGATGATGCATTCGAGAATTCCTAAAATTAGTTGCTTTTGAGTTGTCGAAAGTTTTGTTTGATAAAAGTGAGCCCACCCAAATAACTGGACGGTGAAGTTTAGATTGGCTAGTGGCTAGCAATGTAGCAATGGGGAGCCGTCACTTTGCGAAGATCCCCGAGTTGGTGCAGGACAGGGTGGACCCACGGGGTTGTCTGCAGTTGGGGCTCACTTCAAAAAGTTTGAGCTCCACTAGATACGCAATCTTTCCTTTTTTATTTTTTATTCTTTATTCATCATGATACCCAATATCCAAACACAGCTCCATGGACTAAATGAGTAGCTCAAAATGGTACTAATAGGAATGAATAGTAAAATTAGGTCTCCCGAGTTTGAAATTTGGCTACCTCTTGGGCCACATGTCCGAAAGGGCTTTGCTTTTGAATTCTCCTGGTCCCAATATGAATGATTTGTCTTTGACTGGATAAGGAGAAAATTAGTTGAGATGCGCACAAGCTGACTCAGACACCCTTAATTACTAAACCAAAAACAAAATTAAAAAGAACTCCAAGGGGATGAGATCAAAAGGGGTCACCAGGCTCCCCCACCCTTCTATTACTAGTAGAAACAAGGTTTCAATTGCTGTGGTACATTTACTTTGCAAGGCATGATCTAGTCTGTACCTGCAGAAATGTATAAAAGTTCAACTTCAGGATCAAAGCATGTGTAATTGAAAAGTAGTCCCTCCGTCCCGCAAAATTGGTCCCCTATGAAATTACGTATAATTTTTAAACTTAAAAGTAATGTACTTACCTTTTTTGTGCAGAAAGTTTTTTAATGAGATATTTTGAATGGTGCAAAAAAAAAAACTCAAAAAATTATTTTACTATATACATTATTTTTAATATTTTTAAGTTTAGAAATTACACGTAATTTTTGTAGGGGACCAACTTTATAAGACGGAGGGCGTATGTAACCAAGTCACCGACTTGTGAACAGAAAAATTATTCATATTTATAATTAGTTATAAATTTGTAATTTCTCGCGTTATTTCCTTTTTATGCTTCAATTTGTTACCTATTCTTTCTTTCCTTTTGACTTGAACAATATTTGAAGCTCTGTCGCACAGAAGTTTTTTACCACTATTTAAATGTGTTATTAAAACTATTATTGGCAATTGGCAAAACATTTTCACTACTCCACTATCTACAACCATCCTAATATTGTGCATGCAAATGGTATTGCGTATTGTGGCGTGTCATGTGTGCCATCTTTCTAGTGACTTTTAATGGTTATTGCGTATTTTTTGGACTAAAAAATTAGATATCGTATTCATAAGTGTGGTATTAAACTATTACCATTTGATATTAGATTCCTATTTTCCCAGCTATTTCTTTTATTTGAAAGAGTAGGTATTACTTGTTATATATTGCTCTAAATTATAAAAAATACATTTGTTAATATTCATTTTCGCACTTTACACTTTTCAGGTTTTGCCATATCAACATTCGCATCGTACCAATACGCGTACTAGCATTTCTTATTCTGACCAGGGCCGGCCCTGGGCATAGGCTGACCAGGCGGTCGCCTAGGGCCCCCAATTTTCGGTTTACTAATAGGACCCCAAAATTTGGAGATATAATAAATATTATAAATGTCAATTGTTTGCACAATTGCGATTCTGTTGTAGTGGTTGGGCACGTGCGACCTATCCTTAAAAGCGCGAGTTCGATCCCAACAGCCTCCGTTTTAATAATGCCTTTAATTTTAAATTGTAGAAAAAATTAGGTGAAAACTGGCTTTGCTGAGTGTTGAACTCGCGACCTTAAGGTGGAAAGGCGATGCCCCGCTCCACTGAGCCACGATACCATAGTCCACATTTTATGGAACAACTAATTTATATACTAAGAAAGGGCCCCATTATTAAACCTTGCTTAGGGCCTCCAAAATCTCAGGGCCGGGCCTGATTCTGACTTTAGTTTTTGGTACCACCTTGTTTGTTTTCTTATTAAGAACATATTTTAATAAGATTATTATAAGTAGCTATTACACTAATAATATTCTTAATTCTAAAAAATTAGATATCTTATTCATAACTATGGTATTAAACTATTATTTGATATTAGATACCTATATGTCCAATTCTAAAAAATTAGATATCATATTCATAAGTATGGCATTAAACTATTATTTGATATTAGATACCTATATGCCCAGCTATTTCTTTCTCTCTCTTTTTTGTCATTCGTCATTCCTAATCTATTACATGGGGGGAATGTGGCATGATCTCGGGATGCAGTGCCAGCATCCAATAGCTCTACCGCATGAGCTAGCCACCACTTGCAATATTTCTTTTAATTGTGTAGTTGTTACTTGTCATACATTGCACTAAATTATAAAAATACATTTGTTAGTAGCCATTTTCGCACTTTACAATTTTCAGGTTTTGCCATATCAACATACGCATCGTACCAATACACGTACTAGCATTTCTTAGTCTGACTTTAATTTTTGGCACCACCTTGTTTGAATTCTTATTAAGAACATATTTTAATAAGATTATAAGTGGCTATTATACTAAAAATATTCGTTATCATATTCATAAGTATGGTATTAAACTATTACTCCTATTTGATATCAGATTCCTATTTGCCCAGCTATTTCTTTTATTTGGAAGTGTAGTTATTACTACTTGTTATACATTGCTCTAAATTATAAAAATACATTTGTTAATAGTCTTTTTCGGACTTTACATTTTTCAGGTTTTGCCATATCATGTACGCGTATTGGGTTTTGCCATATCAACATACGCATATTGTACCAATACGCATACTAGCGTTTCTTAGTCTGACTTTCATTTTTGGCACCATCTTGTTTGAATTCTTATTAAGAACATATTTTAATAAGATTATAAGTGGCTATTACACTAATAATATTCGTAATTCTAAAAAATTAGATATCTCATATTCATAAGTATGGTATTAAACTCTTACTCACCCAGCTATTTCTTTTATTTTAAAGTGTAGTTATTACTTGTCAATACAATGCTCTAAATTATAAAAATACATTTGTTAATAGCCATTTTCGCACTTTACATTTTTCAAGTTTTGCCATATCAACTGTGGTGGGTAGGTTTTCACCTTAGGAAAGCAAGCCACCGAAAATCGGGCTGAGTAGGGTTCCGGCGAGAGAACCTGCAAGACTCAAAGAACGTTAGGCTACCCGGCTGGGGTTTGGCCGGAATACCCTTCTGATGCTTAAGTCAGAGACTGAATATAGAAGAAGAGAGGAAACTAGGGTTTTGTGAGTATGATTGTGTGTACCTTTAGTTGATGGTGAAACCCCATTTTATAGGCTCTCCTCACTTGGCGTCCAAGATAGCTAGTCTGTCCAGGATACACGCGTATCCCTAAATCTCCGGAGTTTCGCCCTTATCGGGACTCTTGATCATGTTTATCAAGATAGCTTCCCCGATTAGGGCGGACTCCAACCTCAACTAGATCTCCGTCTCTAGAGCTTTGCTCTTATCAGGACACCTGATGACGCTTATCACGTAGCTTCCCTGATCAGGTGGACTCCAACCCCAAGTTAAGCACCTTCTAGAACATTCCTTACGCCGTTCGGACTTTTACTCCGCGCATTGGGACGTCCATCCCAGCTGGGCCTAGTCTGTCCAGGTCAAACTCCGCTCATCTGGTTTGACCCAATAAATTCGGGGGGCCTAAAATCTGGCCCACCACATCAACATACGCGTATCGTACCAATACACGTACTAGTGTTTCTTAGTCTGACTTTAATTTTTGGCACCACATTGTTTGAATTCTTATTAAGAACATATTTTAATAAGTATGGTATTAAACTATCACTCATTTGCCCAGCTATTTCTTTTATTTGGAAGTGTAGTTATTACTACTTGTTATACATAGCTCTAAATAATAAAAATACATTTGATAGTATCCATTTTCGCACTTAAAATTTTTCAGGTTTTTTCATATCAACGTACGCGTACCAATACGCGTACTAGCGATTCTTAACTTTGGTTTTTGGGACCACCTTGTTTGAATTCGACAGAAGGTCCTTTGGTTTTTGGGACCACCTTGTTTGAATTCGACAGAAGGTCCTGTCGTGGTCCTGCCGTCCTGGCATTTGGTGGCGACTTTGGAGACTCGAGAGAAACATTTGGAGGTGGGTCTATGAACCTTCACCTGGTCTTATTAGGTGAGTGCCCTCTCTCTAACAGAACTACCCGTCTAGCCCACCTACAATTTTTTCTCTTTTTATATTTCAATGTCCGGACAAAATTACCCGCACTCCAACTAATTCGTGGAGAATCAACCTCACGGTTCATTAGCGAAGGACTCATTTAAGGCTGAAACAAAACCCCACGTAGATTAGTCTCACAAGAGTTGATAGAACTTAAAGTTTGCAACCTCAGACTTGGACTTAGATGAGATTAAACCCCAAGTCACAAGCCTAACCCACTCGTGGTTTACTAGCACGCTAACTCTGCGTTCACAGATATAAGGTGCACAGATTGTGCACAGGCGGCTTGTAGGGCCTATATTGGGATTCCACACAAACGATTCAAATCATTTATTTAATTTTAAATTAAATTTTCAAGTAGCTGCATAAAAAATAGGCTCAATCAATTGAGTGTAAGTTCTTGATCTAATCATTAGATCAAGAACTTACACTCATCCGATTGAACTGGTTTCTTGCGGAGCTACTGAAAAAATCATTTTAAATTTAATGAACAATTTGGATCATTTAGATCATTGTGCCCGAAATGAACCTCATAAAGCCGTCTGTGCAAGATCTGTGCACCTTATACTGGATCCGGGATCTGTTGATCTCTGTAATCAACAGCTTGGATTTCATCTCCAGGAAACTCCGCTCCAATAAAGCTCGAGATGAAATTCGAGCCGTTAATTGCGCGATCAACGGTTCGGATGCCGCACTACAACCGAATAGTTTCTCTTACTAGCACATCTCTTTACCCCGTGTTACTTCTTAGGGTAAATTTCATTGACCTCCCCTGAGGTTTCTGACAAAAGGACCTCCCCTTAGGTTTCTGAAATATCACTGACCTCCCTTACTTTTGAAACTATTATCAAGATTCCCCCATCCGTTAACTTTCCATCCGAAAACCGTTAACTTGACCATGAAAAGACAAAAATGCCCTCTCTTTTACCACTAACCTTCTTTGTCACCCTTTCCCATTGTATATACGTATATATATGTAAAATATTGGATCCCCACCCTCCAACTATATTGACTAAGTTATTATTTTTTAAAAAAAAGACTCATTATGGATGACTTGTTTAATAATTTTTGTCTTCATTTTTTTCATCTTTTGGTCAATTTTTTTAAAAAGATTTAATTCATGTTGAGGAGGGATTGAAAAAGTTAATACGCACATATATATGTATGTATATATCGCAACCCTACTTCCAACCATATTTGTTTAGTTATTTAAGTAGAAGGGTTTCATTTGCGATTACTTTCTTTAAGGAATTTTAAGATTTTTTTCTTATTGAGTTTTTTTTTTCCATCTTTTGGCATTCGATAAAAATTTTACATCTTAAAGGAGGAGATGAAAAAGTTGGAAAAAATATGCATATTATTATTTGGAACAAAAAAAGTACTAAAGACCAACAAAAGTACTTTGATAAGTATTTTTTCCTTTTTTCTTTAATGACCTTTTGTATGTGATGCTCATAATTATTGTGAACTTTTAAACAATTGACAAAGAGATCTTGCCTTTTATTTCTTGT
>JAXBDA010002523.1:0-41839 GCA_036023075.1 Gaultheria prostrata
TTGTCACTACAACTCCACCATCGCTGGCTTGATGCTACAAAATGAAATATTGTCACAATAAGTGAATATATTGTGACAAAATTTATTGTGAGGAAATTTTTTTCATTGCAAGAACTATAATTTGTTGCAGTGCTTTTAGGGAGTGCGTGTTAGAAGGAAAGGTGGCGAGTGTTATGTGCTCTTATAATCAAGTCAACGGCATTCCAACCTGCGCTAATCCTAAGCTCCTCCACAACACAATTCGCGGCGATTGGGCTCTCAATGGGTTAGTTTGTTTTTCACACAATTCTATTATTCAAACAGCAAGCCTTGATCACTGATTAGTAATTACATTATTTGTAAATACCCAAAGGTACATAGCTTCGGACTGCGACTCGGTTGATGTTTTCTATAACAATCAACACTATACATCAACGCCCGAAGAAGCAGCTGCGTTCTCAATTAAAGCAGGTTAATCTTATAAACTTAGGCATATTAATATGTTGGATCTTGTTCAAAAAAAAAAAAAAAATAGCTCCACAAAATTTATTCATATTTTTACAAAATTCTTTTCCCTCAGGTTTGGATATGGATTGTGGGACATTTCTTCAGAATTACACAGAGAAAGCCATAAGGAGAGGGATTTTAAAAGAGGGTGATGTTGATGGGGTGTTAGTAAATACGGTTACAATGCAGATGAGACTGGGGATGTTTGACGGAGAGCCGTCGGCCCAACGATATGGGAAATTGGGTCCCGGAGATGTTTGCACCCCATTGTTCTTCTTAAAAATCGCAAAGGTTCCCTTCCTCTCTCCCCTCATCACCACCACACTGTTGCTGTTATTGGACCCAATGCGGATGTTACCGTCCCAATGCTTGGCAACTATGCAGGTAAGCCAGCTTGTTTTCGATGTTTGGTCACACGATTTCTGTTATCTTAGGTTAGAGGCTTGTTTCATGGGATAAAATTGAGTCGAGAGCCTAATAATAATAGGAAGATTACGTAACATGTTGATTATTTTTTCGATTATTCTTGATCGTTAATTAAATTCTGCATTCGTCTGTGAATATAGGTGCTGCATGTGAGTACACAAGTCCATTACAAGGAATAGGAAGCTACGTAAAAACAATACACCAAAAAGGGTGCAAGGACGTAGCTTGCAAGAGCGACAAGCTATTTGGTGAAGCCATTGAAGCCTCACGTCAAGCCGATGCGACGGTACTAGTGATGGGCCTAGACCAGTCGATTGAGAGGGAGTCCAAAGACAGGACCAGGCTTCTACTACCAGGACGTCAACAGGAACTTGTATCCAAAGTTGCCATGGCATCCAAGGGCCCAACCGTATTGGTCTTGATGAGTGGGGGGCCAATCAATGTGTCGTTTGCCGAGAATGATCGACATGTTGCAGGAATCATCTGGGCGGGATACCCCGGCCAAGCCGGAGGATCTGCCATTGCTGATGTTCTATTTGGAACGCATAATCCAGGTACATGCATGCTTAAAGTCCCTTACAGTTTCACAACTAAACTCTTTTTAATTTCACAATTTGGGCCTTAAATATGTGATTTCTATATAAACAAGTCATACACGATCAAAAGAATAAAAGTAGTATCAAGTCAATACTACTCCATTCATACACGTCTTTTTTGAGGTCAAAATTTTTATGCTTATATCCGTCGAATTATACAACATTTTTTTTATTTCGTCCTCGAACTACCAAAGGCGTCTATTTCGTCTGCCAACTATGGCTTTGAAATTTTTTAAGTCCAATTTCTATCTTCCGTTAGAAATCCAAACGGAAAATGGTCATGTAGTGCGCATAAATTGCGACATATATAGGATCCATTTTGGGTCCCACATGAACAATTCAATTAGTTCATTAATTTAAAATATATTTTTGAGTGATTTCGGTAACATAAAAAAAATTAAAATGCTTGATCTTACATTTCAATTTTTTGATTAAATGTTTAGAGTTATCAAAAATTGGAAGATAGGATCGATTGAACACTCAAAGTTTTTCGACTGAACTGATTTTTGTAAGGCTAATTGAAAATATATTTTAAAAGTAATTAACGGCTTGGATTGCTTGTGTAGAACCCCGAAGTGGCCTCCATAGAACAATCTGTGCACATAGATACGTGCGCATGAAACATCTTCTGTTTGGATTTCTGACGGAAGTTTAAATTGAACTTAATAGATTGCAATATCATAGTTAGAGGACGAAATAGATGATTTGATAGTTTAAGAACGACGTGGAAAAATGGTGTACAGTTTCTCACGAAATAGACGATTCTGAAAGGCGGGTTTTAGATGGTTTTTTCATGTGTGTGAGTCTATTTCAGGAGGAAATTTGCCGATGACGTGGTACCCACAAGACTACGTCTCCAAGCTGCCGATGACGAATATGAACATGCGATCCAACCCATCAAAGTCGTACCCAGGCCGGACATACCGATTCTACAACGGTCCAACAGTGTACCCATTTGGGCACGGAATGAGCTACTCAGAATTTGTTCACACCCTCGTCGCCTCCGCTCCGACCATTTTCGCAGTTCCACTTACCGGCCAGCATCACCATGCATGCATCTAACAAAACGACCAATATCTCTGCAGGCAACGGGGCATGCAGTGAGAGTGTCGCACGCCAAATGCAACGGACTCTCTATCAGCCTACGCGGATTTGCTCTAAGTAGGGAACCAATCGTGGGATTGATTCAGTGACTCGATTATGGGAAGATATTGGAGAAGATCATGGGATTTGATCTGATTGACTTCCTTCAATGAACACGGGGTCCAGAGATGGTTCCACCACGTTGCTGGTCTTCTCGACCCCGCCAGCCGGGGCCGGACATGGGGCACCACACAAGCAGTTGGTCGCGTTTAAGAAAGTTCACGTCCGCGCTGGGAGTCAAGAGCGTGTTGGTGTCGACATTCCTGCGTGCAAGTACTTGAGTGTGGTGGATAGATTTGGAGTTAGGAGAATTCCAATGGGTGAACATATTCTCCACATTGGCAATATCAGGCACTCTATTTCCCTTCAGGCAGCTTAATCAAATCATGAATTTTAGGAGTAGCTAGATTCAGTCATTTTTTTCGGTATATGAATTATAGGACTAAGTTAGATTCAGTCATTTTTTTCGGTATGAGTTATAGGACTAGTTAGATTCAGTCATTATGTAAATAAATGGTTTTATTATGGTTGAGAACGTGTCGGGCCTAGTTTATTTTATTACGTTGAGCTACATGATCTACTAACATAGAAATTCAGAGTGAATTTTCATTTACCGTGGCTTTTTTATGACTAATGCAGTGCAAAAATTTGAAGAAATGTCGAATTATACGCAAAAATATGGTATGAAATTCTAGTGTATTTTTCAAACTCAGGGGTTCTCAGATACTACAAAACAGTGGAACTTCTCCGGAACACTTTAGTCCCAGAAAATCTTCCTCCGATTGGCAACTGCCTAAATAGAAAACAAAGAATAGCCATTGCGGCACCATTAAGTGGACGGATTGTGAAGAACTTGAGAGAGGAGCTGCAGAGCTGGCCCTGAGCTAAAGCGAGCGTTGCGGCCGATTTAGGTTCCAAAAAATTATGAATTTCAAGGGCCTCCATATTTTACTACCCCTAGGTATCTTTTGTAGTAAAAAAATATGTACAACGTTTTAGGGTTATTTATTATTGATGAATAATAGTATTTGTTTTTGGAAGTGTAATTTACCTACTTACATTTTACTTATTAAGATTTTGAAAAAGACCTTCTTTTTATTTTGGCTTTAAGCCTCTAAAAAGTCAGGGCCAGCTCTGAGGAGCTGCAGCGATAAGTTTTCAGGATCGGTTCTTGTGCCATTACTTAATTTTTGGTCACGTATTCCAGTATAGTAGTAAGATTTAAATCTTAGGAAATTCGACTGTTGCGCATCCATCTGCACTCGTACCTCAGTCCATATCATATTATCCAACGGTTTTGAAAAATGTCTCTCCACATCTATAGTAATTATATGGCCTTATTTGATTGATCCGGTGGCCTTATTACTTCGTTGCCTCCCTCTCTCTCCCACACTCTTTACTCAAAGTACTAAAGAAAGTAGAAGATTTAGCTCATAACCATTAGATTCGAGCTTGATCATCAAGTCAACTATGTAGTTCTTTGGGTCAACCACTTGATCTTTCCCTTACTGATTTATTATGGACTATGTTATATGTAGTCAAACAAATCAACTTGGACAGATCAACAAGAGCGATTTTTCAGTGCTCCTAAGTAACCGTCACGTAATTATTTGTGAGAAAGCCATCGGTTCAGTGGAGTTCTCACAAATGTATGGTGGAGAAGGCTCGTGGTGAACTTCCAAGAGCTAAGTAATAATTTTCCGACCAACAAATAGTCTGTGCACATAAAATCTGTACAATACGTCCATTTCTTGTTCTTTTAAGTTGATATCATTGACTTGGGTCTGGCCTTCTTTCTTTGACTTGACTCAAAGGGTGGTCCTTTTTCTTAGCCTTAGACTCAAGGAGGCCAAAATGTCAAATATATCCGCCGTGACAGATGAGGAGGTGGGTGACCCTTAAAAAATTGATGTGTCTGTTGGTTTCCCATGTGCTGAAGAAGTGCAAGTACTTTCACGAAACCCTTATACCACTCTGGTACTCTACCCAGTTGAGGCGGTATAACGTTCCAGTGTTCCACCTGTGGTCGACGACGACGATCGTGTGTTACAATTGGTACAGAGGACTCTCTCTCTCTTTCGATCGTAACACATAGTCGATTACATGCGGAAAGTATTTTATGAAATTGTTAAGTTAAATTATGTGCCGTGGTAAAAAATTGTTAGAGTACATGAATTTTAAATGAAATGCTTCCCATGGAAATGATATGTTCGTGATAAAATAAACAGATTTTGAAGTGTAAGAACAATAGCAGTTTTGTTCCAGCAATGGAACCTTCAGATCAAATCTGCTACTCCTACATGAAATGCCCCACATGCATTTAACTTTGTGTATAAAGATATACACCATCATGGCATCAACGGCACGAATTTCATCTTGGCAGTGGACGGCTTGGATCTGCAAAGTGCCAAGATAAAATCAGAATCGTTGATATAAAATATCCGACGGTTCGGATGTTGCACTACTCAGGCGCCCTAGCTACGCACCCCCGTTTCCCAAAATATGTGTTTGATGCTACATTTTCACCTTGTTCGTTTGGATTTTTGAATCCTGGTTTTGGTTTTAAGACCTTACCCTTGTTTGGTTACCCTTTTAGATCCATCAGCCAATAACACCATAAATTAATCCCAAAAAGGCGCCACGCATCAAAGAGAAAGAAAAGAGGGAGAGAGAAAAGTGAGAACTTTTGTTGGACTTCGAGAAAAGTGAGAACCTCTGCATTGTTGCACGTAAATCAGTTGGCCCCACCAATCCGGATGAAACCCATTTGAAAAAAGTTCTTGAAGCCAGGTTTTACAAACTCAATCGAACAAGGCCTTAACCCTCCCAACAAAAACATGCATGTAAAAGACTAGAAAGGGTCCTGTAGCTTTCCCTAAAATTCACTCTCCACTTTCCCTTTGTTTTCGTATTTTCTCATAATTATTTTGCCCTCTGTCCTGCACTTTTTAAGGACTTTTTCCTCAAGTGCTTCCCAACAAGGCAGCATTGTTTGAGTTCAAATTTCATTTGAAAAAAGACAGATGCATAAAATCTAAATTTGCTCTTCACTTTAACTGTGAGCCCAGTAGAGTGTGAATCTGACCGTGTCGATAAATTTTACTCGCAGACCCTTTAGCAGAACCGTTGGCGAGAATACCGTACGTAATTTCATTGCTGTGCACCAAAAATTATTCATCTCTACACCCACCAACACATAAAGGAATAAAATATATCTCATCTCCATAATCTCACCATTTTATATAGGTAAGTGAGAGATAATTTTCTCCAGTGTCATTATACTATAGTATTGATGAGGTACCTAAAATTATGCATACAACACCACACCTATCTGCAGGGTCCCTCTAGCATTTTCTTGTT
Organism: Gaultheria prostrata; assembly: GCA_036023075.1. Classification (NCBI taxonomy): domain Eukaryota; kingdom Viridiplantae; phylum Streptophyta; class Magnoliopsida; order Ericales; family Ericaceae; genus Gaultheria; species Gaultheria prostrata. The sequence continues at coordinate 6,012 of JAXBDA010002523.1, forward strand.
CTTTCAGCTTCAACATGCGCCAAAGGGAAGAGAAAAAGAAAAGAGAAGGGAAAAAGTGGCCGTAATTAAAAGGCTTTTATGTGGGTCTCCTCTATAATAGACACAACTCGGCATTTAGGATGAGTTTTCCGTTTGATAAAATGTGAAATGCCATAAAATCAACTGGATGATTTTATGGGATTTCACATTTTAGCACGCTAATTTTATGAGATTTCCCATAAAATCAACGTGCTAAAATGTGAAATCTCATAAAATCATCCAGTTGATTTTATGGGATTTCACATTTTATCAAACGGAAAACTCAGCCATTATAAAGCAACTTTTTTGCAAGCAAGGCAGATTGTCTAATAATTAAGTGTGCTCTCAGAGCACGGCCACGTGATGTTCCGGGACACTCCAACACTAGACATTATCGTAGGATACGTGGCAAAGTGTATAGACTTCAGATAAATGTATAGTGCTAGCTAGAGTGATCCGGAATACTACGGGACTGTGTTCCGGACAATTGATTAATTACTCAGGTTGGTGCCTCTTCCTTTTCCATACAAGAACACTATTGCCTAATGAGTACAGCCCCAACATAATGATTGTCTTTCTCTTTATACCCATGTTATTGTATTTAATACTACAAAGCTTAAATACGCCTGAACCGGAGAAGATCCAACAAAATCTGATCTCAATCATGATTGTTATGAAATTATATTAATCACCTAGAAAATGCTCTAATCATATGTCCTTATGAAATGCTACCACACTTTCCATAGACAGAAGATGAGATAAACTGGCTTCTTAACTACATATGAGGGTAATTCTGGCTTAGAAGTGGCATAATCTTAACTACATACATGGGTAATTCAACAGCTAACGGATCAGGTCTAGTTTAGTTGGACGCGTACCAGTATTTAGGTGCTAGAAGGTTTTGGGTAACACATTAACATTCTATCACCCGACAAAAAAAAGAAGAAAAAACAGATAAATGCCCAATAAGCTCTAGTTCATTATTAATTAGAAATGTTTTGTCACCATATAATGAGCTTGCATAACTTGTAACCGTACTAAAATGCACATGAGATTGTTTTGAAATCAATCTTAAAAACCAGACAAATTCAAAACGTATCCAATTTGATCGACCTTTATTATTTCACCATATACAAATAATGAGCTTTGCATAACTTGTTACAGTGCTAAAATGCACATGAGATTGTTTCGAAATCAATCTTAAAAACCAGACAAATTCAAAACGTATCCAATTTGATTGACTCTTAATCTTACACCACACAACAAATAATGAGCCTGCATAACTTGTTACAGTGCTAGAATGCGTATGAGATTGTTTCACAATCAATCTTAAAAACCGAACGATTTCAAAAAGTATCCAATTTAATTGACCCTTATTCTTACACCACGCAAAAAAGGTTTTCTATTATCAACTCACTGAGTTGACAATAAGGTAAGAATAAGACAAAAGAAACACACTACAAAGTACTTTTTTCACTTTTCTATATACTTTTACGCATTCAAATATACTTTTTCCATATTTTTATACACTTTATTAATCTTAACAAGTGAGCTGATTTTATAATTTTCCTTCCAAAAATACCAAAAGTGTGTACAATTCCACAACAACTAAAACAAAAGATATACGACGACGAATCCAGATCATCCACGTGTCACGGATCCAATCCCTCTGGAGATATCATGTACGGCCGGATTAAACCCCAAACAACCCAACAACCCATGATTATAAGGCAAAAAGGTCTTCCTCCTCATCTCCTCCGAAACCGCCCGGTTCGTCGTATAATGCAACTCGTGAGCCGAGACCGGTCCACCCGATCCACTCCTCCTCCTCGACACCGAACCGGAACTCTCCGTAGACCGGAAACTCGAATTCTTCACATCCTCTGTCATATTCACACTCTGTTTCATCATCGAGTACTTCTTCAACGGATCCTTCCCCGTCGTCGTCGCCCGTCCCTCCGACGCGCTCCGAAACAGCAGCAAATCCTTCAGTTTCCACTTCTTGTACCCTCTCCAACCCCAATTCTTCAACAACGACGACGATGACGACGAAGAACTCGAATTCTCTTGATAGGTTTCTGCAAAAATATCGCTAACCCTAAAAGGCGATAGCGATCGAGTCCCTTTCTGTCTACGACTACTCGAATTCGACGAATTGTAAGTCCGTTCTCTCCCTCTCTCGTTACTCTGTTGTTTTCTCTGTTGCTGCTGATCGCTGTAATTCTCTCGGCGAGTCTGCTCGATCGCGGCTTCGAACGGATCGAAGTCCTTCTTCTTGTGATGATGCCTCGGAGACAGAGCTTCCTTGAGGAACTTCGTTTTATTGGGAGATTTCGGCGATTTAGGAGAATCGAGGTTGTTGTTGTTGTTATCGGAGAATTGGAGGCGAGGGGGTGGCTTGAGAGGCTTGATTACGCCGCCGTCGAAGAGTTCATCGGCTGCGGAGAGATTAGAAAGGGAGGTACGGTCTAGTTGTCCTCTGAAGAAGTCGAATTCGAAGTCGGTTTCGGTGGTTTCGATCGAGGAGGGGTGTGGTTTGGATTTGGGGGTACCTGGTTTTTCTTCCCAGCTGAAGGGGATTGTGGCGGAGGAGAAAGTGGTGTCGAGGCGGTGGAAGGAGGAGGAGGGGCTGGTGGGGGCGCTGAAGAAGGGGGTGAAGTGGCGGTGGTGGTGAGGAGGGGAGGAAGGAGGGGTGAGGAAGGGAGAAGTGGAGGTGCTGTCGAAGTTGAAATCGACGGGGGGTGAGGGTATCATTACTTCCATGTTTTTGAGGTGGAAGTTTGCGAGGTTGCAGGGGGTTTTATTGAGAGAGAGAGAGAGAGAGAGAGGAATGAGGGAGGAAAGAGAGTGCATAATGGTCCATAGCAGGGGAGCCGCCGTTTAAATGCCTCCCTTTCCTCCCTCTGAATAATTGGCGCGTGTTTGGATGGACAAAATGACATTACTTTTCTGAATTCGATTTTGATTTTTTTTTTTAAATAACAGAATAATTTCATTACTCAAAAATCGCCAAAGGGAGAAGGAAACTCCAATCCAGAACCCCTAGAGAGGGAAAAAATACCACAGCTTTCAAGGTGTTCATATGGATCAGAAGATAATATTCCCTCCGTCCCATTTTGTTTGTCAATTTTTGATAATCGTGTCAATTTTTGATAATCGTGTCAATTTTATATCGCTTTTATCTTTTAATATTTATCGTCAAATATATGCAATATGGATCTTGTTTGATAGTTCACGATTAATTCTATTATACAAAGTTTTGAAAACCGTGAAAAACATTATAGATTGAAAGGCGTACCGGAAAATAGAATAATTGACAAACAAGTTGGGACGAAGGGAGTATATACTATGCGAAAACAAAAATACTATGGATACACCAAAATTATACTCCCTCCGTCCCGAATTAATAGTCAATTTTGGGACTGCGTCCCATTTTCAACGGCTTATATCTTTTAATGCGAATCTTAAAAAATATGTATTATGAATCTTGTTAGATCGATCATAATTAGTTCTATTATACAAAGATTTCAAAATCATTAAAAATATTACAAACTAAAAGATATAAGAAGTTAAAAATGACATGCAATCTCAAAAAGAATATCCATTTGGAACGGATGGAGTACGTTGGACTGTGTAGGACCAACCTAAAGGCCCACATAAATAATTGAAGTTGCGTAAAAAAATACGCTCAATTAGATATCAGTAGAAACTTGATTTATTCATTTAATTTTTAGTTCTTTAATTAGATGATAAAAAATAGCATGCTTTGATCAAACTCTTACTAACATACGATAGAGTTGATCAAACTCTTACTAATGTAGTACGATGGAGTTGAATTCTGAATGAGAAATGAGAATACTGAATTAATCATTTACACATATTCAATTAGGCTGATTTTTGGTAGGAAATTTTGAAAATTTATTTTAAAATTAATAAGCGGTTTGAATTATTCATGTGGAACCCAAAAATAACCTCCGCAAAGCATTTTACATTTTATATACGCCAATATTTTTGTACCCGTAGTCGAGTGAACTCTTGCGTAACTTTTCAACTTTAACATAACTTCTCATTTTTGGTATAATAGTTTATTTTTTCTATTTATTTTATAAAAAAATTACAGTTGTTAGTTTTGTGTCGACTTTTTGTGAATTATTGATTCGTCTCGAAAAGAGGAATCTCAAGAGTGAAAAAATATTACCTAAAATATAATTTTTTGAATAAAGACAAAAAAAAACTAATAATCAACAAAAATTTGGCTTATTTTTGTCTTTAGTGAATTGTTTAAATATTTGTAAAGTAATTTTTGACTCTTTAGATTCCTATTGTTATAACAAACCAATAATTCACAAAAAATCAATGCAAAATTAATAAATTCCCAAATAAAAAAATCCAATAAAAACAAAAAATAAACCATTTGGGTTATTTATTTTTTACGCTTGCTGACGTCAACATTTACCCCAATTTTTGAATTTGGGGTTGGGGTGGGGGCGATAAACAAGTGATGATTGTTGTATTGATTTGATATGTCACAATTTAACAGTGGTGAAATGTGGTCACTTCAAAAAAAAGAAATGTGGTCAGCTATTTACTGCTTGCTAATAATGAGCGAGAAAGATAGGAGATTGATAGCTGTTGATGAACTCATCACCTTATTTAGAAGGATTTTTGAGAATCGGTTCTCAAAATTCTTGAAAATCCTTGTTGAAAACCCAAATGGGTTTTGAGCACCGATTCTCAAAATCCTTAAAAAAAAGGGGCAGAAAACCCATTGGGGAAACCAAACAAGGGAGGATTTTCAAAACCCGGTTCCGAAAACCCAAAAGAACAAGCCCCATATGCCCAGGTTAAGAGTCATGGACATCGTTGAATGAAAATTTTGACTGAAATTTTTAACATTTCAATATTAATACTTTCTATTTTACCTAGTATTATTTTTCATAATATTATTTATTTATTTAAATAAATAGAGAATGCAATAGAAAGAGGGGAGAGGGAGAGAAGAAAAGAGGAGGGAAAGGTTAGTTTGTATAGTATAATTGCTACCAATCAAATGTATTTTAAATGGTTTAGATTTGTTGATAGATTCGTCACATTAAGAAAAAATGCATTTATTGTAATAGTTTTTTCACAAGCCCAAACCATTAATTATCGAGATAGATGTCCAAATACCACTACTTCCTGCCGCTCAAACCACATGGACGAGCATGTTCCAAAAAATCTCTATAAGGATAGACATCACTATAATAAGATTTATAAATGACGGGCGCAATAGTGCGCCCGTTAAGGGTACAAAAAGTACACTTATTGGGTCTCAATTGTACTATAAAGTACACTTTCAAAGAATACATGTACTTTGAAGTACACTTGAAAATGTATTTTAAAGTACTAATGAGACCCACAAGTACGATAGAGTTGAATTCTAAATGAGAAATTAGAATATTGAATTAATCATTTACACATATTCAATTGAGCTGATTTTTTTGTAGGAAAATTTGAAAATCTATTTTAAAATTAACAAGCGGTTTGAATTATTCATGTGGAACCTAAAAATGACCTCCGCAAAGCATTTTACATTTTATATACGCCAATATTTTTGTACCCATAGTCGAGTGAACACTTGCGTAACTTTTCAACTTTTACATAACTTCTCATTTTTGGTAAAATAGTTTATTTTTTGAATTTATTTTATTAAAAAAATTACATTTGTTAGTTTTGTGTCGATTTTTTGTGGATTATTAATTCGTCTTGAAAAGAGGAATCTCAAGAGTGAGAAAATATTACCTAAAATATAATTTTTTGAATAAAGACAAAAAAAACTAATAATCTACAAAAATTTGGTTTATTTTTGTCTTTAGTGAATTGTTTAAATATTTGTATAATAATTTTTGACTCTTTAGATTCCTATCGTTATAACAAACCAATAATTCACAAAAAATCAACGCAAAACTAACAAATTCGAAAAAAAAAATCCAATAAAAACAAATAATAAACCATTTGGGTTATTTATTTTTTACGCTTGCTGACGTCAACATTTACCCCAATTTTTGAATTTGGGGTTGGGGGCGATAAACAAGTGATGATTGTTGTATTGATTTGATATGTCACAATTTAGGCTAAGTTTTCCAAAAGATTTTATGATAAATTCTATAAAATCTAGGTATTGATTTTATGAGAAATCTCATTTTAGCACCTAAATTTTATGAGAGTCTCATAAAATGTGCGTGCTAAAATGAAATTTTTCATAAAATCAACCCGTGATTCCCATAAACTCTTTTGGGAAACTGGCCCTCAAGAGTCGTGAAATGTGGTCAGTTAAAAAAAAAAAAAAGAAATGTGGTCAGCTATTTACTGCTTGCTAATAATGAGCGAGGAAGATATGAGATCGACAGCTGTTGTGTGATGTACTGATGTGTTGAATGTTGATGAACTCATATGCCCGGGTCAAGAGTCATGGACATCTTTTAATGAAAATTTTGACTGAAATTTTTAACATTTCAATATTAATACTTTCTAATTTTACCTAGTTTTATTATTTTTCATAATATTATTTATTTATTTATTTTAAAAAATAGAGAATGCAATAGAAAGAGGAGAGAGAGAGAGAGAGAGAGAGAGAGAGAGAGAGAGAAGAAAAGAGAAGGAGGGAAAGGATAGTTTCATTAGTTTGTATAATTGCTACCGTTCAAATGTATTTTAAATGGTTTAGATTCGTAACGTTAAGAAAAAACACATTTACTTGTAATAGTTTTTCACAAGCCCAAACCATTAGGGGGTGTTCCACTAAAGAGTTTTTTTGGTTTTTCACGACTTTTTATGTGATATATTGTGAAAGAGTGACTACCTCAATTTTAGAGATAAACTGACTTTTTAGTTTTTTTTGAGTTAGTGGAACAGAGCCTAATTATCGAGATAGATGGCCAAATACCGCTAGTTCCTGCCGCTCAAACCACATGGACGAGAGACCATGTTCCAAAAAATCTCGTTAAGGAAAGACATCACTATATATAGTACTAATAAGATTTATAAATGACGGGCGCACCATTGCGCCCGTTAAGGTTACAAAAAAGTATACTTATTAGGTCTTACCTGTACTATAAAATATAATTTTTAAAGAACGCATGTACTTTGAAGTACACTTAATGAGATCTACAAGTATACCTTTTTTATACCTTTAACGGGTACAATATTACACCCGTTAACATTTCCCTTATAGCAAATGGTTTCAAATTGCAATTATTGTCTTCAACAATCGCCATCATTTTGCCTAGGCAAGCTACGGACGAGGCATGCTTTTGACAATAGGATTCCTGCACTTGAGGAAGCATATTTTGACTTATGATTTCAAAGACTAATTATCGTGTGGTAACCGGCAAAGATAGGTGTAATTTCCTTTTTCTCACGAGTAATTATTCAGTAGTTCGGCAGTTTCGCTACATGGTGCTCTAGACCACTTCAGAACCACATATTTACGTGAAGTACATATATTTAATTATAAACTCTCGCAAAAATGTGCCGTTGCTGAATGATTCGAGCATCACGTAGTTGTGCTCTTAGACTACTGAATGATGTCACTTTTCTTGCATTCAAAATCTTTATGTCGTGTTCTAATGAGAACCATGTGTAGCTCCTAACCACCATCACCAAACAATGTCACGCTGCAGTATAATATTCGTCAACATGTTATTGGGAAATTACCTAAATTTGATCAGCTCATGTTAGTCAGTTAAAAGTTATCCAAAATAAATCAAGCTTGAATATTTTGTTAAAACTCGTTCAAGTTACTTAGGAGCTCGATTAGAACTCGTTTAAGGTTAGCTCGCCTCATAATTTTGATATATTTTTTAATCGCGTTAAATCTTTAAATCATGCTTGAATAATCGGTTGTTCAGATCGTTTGTCAGCTCTAATTGAAACGACTCCCTCCGTCCCAATTTGATAGTTCACTACGAAACTATGTGCAATTTTCAAACTGAAAAATAATGTATTTATCAAAATAATTTTTTGAATTTTTTTCGCACTGTATTAAAGTTCTCAATGAGATCTATCAAATAAGATCCATAATGCATTTTTTTTTAGGTTCACATTAAAAGATATAAGCTGTTGAAAATGGCACGCAGTCCCAAAATGGACTATCATTTTGGGACGGAGGGAGTACATAATTATGTAATTATTGAATAACCAAAATACTTTTGCTAGTTCGTAGTTAAATAGCTCTTCCAATTTTCCTACAACAAAAACAGATATAAAAATAAGCTGGATTCACTTTATTCATTGTTCTTTTTTTAGGTTAAGTCACTTTATTCATTATTGTTTTTATAGTATTAATTTTCTTACCCTCCATTAAGGAGATATCCACACACGAACATACTCCCGTTGCTTGTAAAAATATCATCTACCAATATTTCCTTATAGGAGCGTTCGTTTAATGGGTAATGTGATAATGAATGTATATATAATTTCGTCCCCTATATTATCCATCGGATTAATATTGATTGGACAGTGCTAATACCAAAATTATTTTTGGTTGTGCCAAAACTCAATTGCATGAAATGTTTGTACTCATATGCAAAGTGCAAACTTTTTATGCATTAGAGTTTTGGCACAATCAAAAACAGTTTTGGCATTATCACTTACCTTTTAATACACCACGCACCCTAATGTGTAATCTAAAAAAAAAAAAACTCAATATGCAGTTGCTTTTAACATGTATACATGTGTAAATAGGTTTCATATTTATTTAGGGTGGCATGTAGTGAGCAACTCATTATAGGTGTGTTGTGAGAATCTCGGTCATCTATTCTTGTTTTGGATGGTCTTGATCGTAAATAAATTGTTTGCGTGAACAGTTTATTTCCAATCCAGACCGTTCAAAACATTTTTAACTGTCGAGATTCACTCACTACACCTTGTAGTCACTACCAAGCCCCCGCTCCCAGAAACCGGGGAGCCTGTAGTGAGTGTGGTGAGTATTTCGGCTGCCCATTCTTGTTTTGGACGGTCTGGATATTAAATAAATTATTCGCACGAACAATGTATTTAAAATCCGAACCGTACAAAACACTTTGGACGGCCGAAATTTACTCACTCCAGGGTGTAGTGACTACAAGGCCCCGCTCCCCAAAATGAAGGCCCATTATTTAGCATGTTGATCCATGCATTCAATTTATTATTAGGAGAATTGGCCCTTTTTTTTCAACTGAATGAATGCTAGCTAGTAAAAAGATTAAACCTCATACCATGTGGCAAATGTGAAAAGGTATGCTTCTAGTTAATCTTATTATGTGATTAACTAAGTCCTTTCGAATTAAAAAAAAAATACTATGGGAAAATATCAAACTATATTTAATATTTGTATGATCAGCTTCCAGAAGCATAATCTCTTTGGCGTGGCAGATTTGCTAACTTGAATTTTTGCACGTTCTTATAATCCAGAGTCACCAAGATGATTTGGTGGCTTTTCAATTGCCAACAGAATAGTCACACAATCGATTTGGTTTTTTCCCTGATTGAGATTCACAACTAGGGCGTGTTTTTAAGGCCAATTATTTTTGAAATTATGAATTGTAAATTGTAGATTAAATTTTCGTACTTATAAATTGAATCTGTAAAATTTTTTGGTTGGCATATGCAGAATATATTTTGTGAAATGATTTTGTAAATGGAAGAGTATAATCATAATCTAATGGGTTTCTGGCTTCAGAATGCATTTTACGAAAACAGTTCTGGCGTTTGGTGGCCGAACTCATAGAAGGTGAAAACGAAAAAAGGAATAATTAACGCAAAAAAATGGCAATCCAAACACCCTCTAAAATGTTCTTTTGGATGTGATTTTTAGATTCTTCATTCGATCTATATCTCATTTCTGATAATGCATTTTGCCACAATGAATTTCATAATCTGCGTCCACACACTCAATAGTTAAGTAATGTGGTGGCCAAACACCTCCTTAAATCAACTTCTTGCCTGGCCTCTTTACATGCCTTTGCATATTAAGTCATATTTGACCACAGAGGGTCACAGTGATGAATATAAATTTATATATCATTTTTTTTCTACGGTAAGGGATGTCTGGACTAGTTTATGTATACTTTGACTTATCCTCTTTTCGATTCGGTCAAAAACAGACTATTTATGTTGTGATTAAGGGATTCATAATAAATTACTTTCTTAAGACCGAATCCCAAGAATCGAAACCTAGTTAGTTTTGTAGGAAGCAAATTCACCGAATAACCGGACTAATCCTTGGTCCATATAAATCTATATATCGTTTCTAGCTAATTCAAACATGTGACTGAAATACCATTATTTTAAAAATAATTTTAAAAACATGTGATTGAATCCTCCCTAAAAAACATGCATTAAAAAAATGAGAGATAAAAAAGAATGTCAACTTTTGAGTGCAATTGAAAACGTATGCATTTGAGGCTAACTGTTTCAACTAGACAACCAAACCTATCCATTGAAGAGGCAATATATAGTAAGCTTTACAAGGTTCTTATATTCTAAAATTTCGGCATTAATCAAAATAATTATGGTTTTCTCATTTTTCGTTTCACATTAGTCTCTTAATACTCGTATATGTGATGCATGGTGCTCTTTATTTAGACATTCATGTGTCAAGTGTCTCAAGAAATACATGCGACAATAACTACGGCAGCGGTAATTACCTCAAGGGATTGGTCCGGGTAGTCAAGGTTTGAGATTTAGGATGTTTTGATCCTTCTTAAAGTCTCAGATTCGAGATGTAAGTAAACTCACCCGAGCACCCTAAGTTAAAAAGGAGCTACCTTGGTTGTAGATCAACAGGTTGACACAACAGCTGGTTCGTTTTCATAAGTGGCATGATCGAAACTAGTTGCAGTGCTAGTTCCTAAATCAGAGACCGTTTGAGAAAGAGTGGGGTGTAGATATGATGGATGCCTTCTGAATCCATTGTAAGTCTAAAGTCCTTGAAAGAGGTAGTTACGCCTCGTCTTTCTCATTTGCTAAAATCTTTGATTTTATCTCTCACAATAGTCTTTGATTTTATCTATCATTTGCTAAAATCAACTTTTAATTTTAACAAATGTTGATTTCAGCTCATTTTATCAATTGGAAAACTCCCCCCTAAATCACAAATTCTTTTGTTGTTTTAAAAAGGAAATTTTAAAGGGACTATCAAAGTTATTCCACTTTCTTTTTTTAACCGAGAGTTTTATTCCACTTCACATGTGGCAAATGAGGTGAAATGATAGTGGTGGGCCCTATACTCCTTCCATGCACCGAGTGAGGGTTTGTAAGCTCTATTCAGGGGACCTGAGACGGGATGGGGTCTGTAGCTCAGAGGATTAGAGCAAGTGACTAAGAACCCACCCAACCTTAAGTAGCTCCGCCTCTGCATACAAAGCAACTCTCCAGAGAAGAAGGCTCCCAAACACGGCTCAACTCAAACTCCACTCATCACACCTGGTTCTCTTTCACTTTGCCACACCCTCTCAGCTCACTGATTTGCCACACAGTTACAATGGAACAAGCAAACAATATATAGCCACGAGGGGAGGCCTTGTGCAACGGCCAATTTGGGATTTGGTACACCAACCAAAAGCCCTCCTCAATGCCCTGATCGATGCTGCATGCGGCTCTGTAATTTCTGGAAAATGTTTCCTTTAATTTGTGGGCCAAACTCCACATTGACATCAAAATTTGGAAAATGAGATTTGGTTCGGTATGTGTTTGAGTTCTTTTTTTTATTATTATTATTATTTTTCCTTCTGCGAAATCATAGCTTTTGGAAAAAAAAAAGTAAGCCAGTGGTCTCTAGAAGAAAATAGTTTATGCGGTTAGTAGAAACTTACTTTTTGCATTTTGCTGCACCATTTGAACACGTTGGACACTTCGGCCCTATTTCACTAACTCAAAAAGTCAAAATCCAGCTTATTATGTTTTTTGAGACAGGTCTTTTGTCAAAAATTGAGAGATAGTATTCATCAAAGATTCTCATGGGGAAAGGTTGGGAGTCCACAGATCGGACACTCCAACTAAAACAGGTCACAGAAATACAACGAGAAAGCATATGACCAAACCAACAGGACACACCGGACAAGGTCCGGCCAAAAGCCGGACAAAACACAAAAAAATGAAAATAATGAGATACACTCCCCTTCGTCGTTGAGCAGCTCTTCTCTAGCCAAATCTCCAACCGGTCACGCTCCTCTACCGGAGACCTAAGAAGCCGCCGGAACCCGTAAGGTTGCAAAAGAGGAGCAGACGAATCGTGACGCCTAACAGGGCTGTGGAATGCCAAGTTCCAACGATCGGCGAATGGAAGGTGGATATGGTGCAGAAGGGGAAGGGAAACCAGATCTAGAAAGGGGATTAGTCCCTCCCCTCCTGCGCGCCCAAGGGGTGTGCAACCCATGGAGGGGGAGGGGAAGGAGGGGCTGCAAGGGTGGGGCTGTGAAGAGTTGAGAGAGAGAGAGAGAGAGAGCGGCTCCTAGGGTTTTCTCCACATATAACTATAATAAACCGAGACAGGTCATCTCATCATAATACATCACATAAAAAATCACAAAAAGCCAATGTATTTTTCGAACTCCAATATAAAAAAGTCAAAAAACTAAAAAGCCAAGTTAATAGAAAAACCACTTCGTTCGACAAAAAAAAAGAGAGGATATTGCTCTTCACTAATGGGAGAGGAGCTTCTGATCCATCCATTTTTTTGGAGTCCATACAGGCCCACATCAATTATTTAAACCGTATATTAGGTAGATTTTGTTGAGTATTTTTCTTTTTTTGAACTGTCGTTGAGTATATCTACCATGAAAAAAATCGTATTGATTCGATTCTGTTTGTATTGAACGGCTCAGATACAATGTTCGGGTACCACGTAGAGTCGGTCACGTGGTACCCATAAATTTTTCCTATTTGAGAGCCTTTACTAGCTATGGATAGGGAGAGAGAAGAGAGACCAGACAACACCACTTTTTCCCTGTTGAATTGTTAGTATCTTTTTTTCAACTTGTTTAATTACAACACTTCAAATATAATTTCTGAATGCTAATGATTTTTGCACTTCACTTTCTTACATATACACTTTAAAATTTGTCACAATTAGTACTAGACGAATTATAGAGTGCATCCAGAAAAGGTAAAGTGTAAACCAGAAATGCTAAGAACATACAATCATCCTGACACAATCCCGATTGAACATACAATCATCCTGACACAATCCCGATTACACCCCCTCACATACACGTGGATACCACAAATCTCTATTAAGCGAGACCTACGTGTATGTGATAAATTGTGTTCGGAGTTGTGATAACTGTGTTCCTAGCATTTTTTGAATAAATTTTTCGAAAAAGCATGCAAACCCAAAATAACAACGCATCACATGCTTGTCAATTTAAGTAGCCAAAATGGACATTGACAAGTAACAATGTACCTGGACCTGTTGGGCTAATTTGAGCCCTAATTTTGCTGGAGCAGGACAAATAAGCAAGTTTGATGGGCCAGATGGGTCTAGCCATCTAGGGCACAGATTTAGAGGCCCAGATTTAACATGGCAAATGTCAAAAAGAACACAAATCGGGACCCACTTGAATCCACCGGCGAATTCAGTGGGCCTGATGTAGCAAATGTCGGTAAATCATCACCCGTCATTCATCCCATCCAACGGTCGATAAAACGTCACCGCCCATCCCAACAAAACGGCTGCCAACCCCAACATCTCCCTCCCGGGCTCCTATCCGTATCTCATCCCTCGACTCTTCTAAGTTTTATTTTGGCGTACAATAATGACTCGAACCATTCGTTTTGGTATCTACCACCGAAGGTTTATAAAAGAGAGACCATCCAATTTTTGTGTTTGGTCATTTGCCACTTCTTGCCAATTTTAACCTTCAATTGGAATTAGGCATGTTGGTTTTCTTGTAGTTTAGACACAATGCTATGCCCTTTTGGTTTTTTGACTTGTGATGGCTAAATTACACATTTCAGTCCCTAGAGTTTGCTAGTTCGGTATTTCTGATCCCTTTTTTTTTAACAGTTGGCATGAGACTCTTCATTAAAAAAACAATCACACAAATCCTTCAAGAAACAACCAACGGGCACCAAACTCGTGCGAAGCACGATGCGTTGAACCTAGTATTATATAGAAAAATAATATATGATGTAAGAAAATAAAGTCGATCGAACATTGATAAATATTGAGCCGGTACTAATTTTGGACAAGGCTTATTTATAGTTCGAGTTTGAACTATGTTACGCAAATGAATTCTGGATCACGTTTTTGAAAGATTTTATCGATAAGAGATTGTTCTACTTGTCATAGGATAGAAGAATAAGGGTCATCATCGGGCCGGGCCGTGAATTTCCAGTCCAAGCCCGCCCCGTGGGCCAGGCTTAGCGGGTTTTTTCTTTTTAGCGGGCTGGGCTATCTCTCAAAAGATGAAGCCCAGACCCGTCCCACGGGCTTATCCTAGTCGGGCGTGAGGGCGGGCCAGTCTTCTGGTGGGCCGGGCTGGGCTATTTGGCGAGCTAAAATGCTTATTGCATATTAATTTTTTTGAGCCAAAATTAATGATTTTTTTTCCCTTACCGAAATAAGGAGGATTTGTTTTTCCAATGGATTGAAAAATATAAAACAAGGATAAAAAAGCAACACAGTGACCTACAATATGTCAAATACCCAATGCTTTTAAACATTCCCATGCCCAGTGTCTACTGAGGTATGGAAACACTTGTAGTACAAAAGTTGGCAAACCAAGTCGGTTTTTGACTCGCATTGTGCATTAATAAAATGCATACTTTACTTGCAAAAAGCAACACAACTTGCATATAATAAGAATAAAGTTTGGTTACCCAGTTTTCTGAGCATCCCATGCGTTTGAGAAGCGTGCACAATAGTGCACTCAACCAGCCCACAATTCATTTTGGTCTGCCGAAAAACATGAGAATAATTTTGTTCCCATGCATACATACGGGTGTATTAGTGTAACAGCCTTCCGGGCGGGCTAATATCTCGGGCCGGCGGGTTAGGCTAACGGACGGGCCAATGGTCGGGCGGGTTGGAGCTAAGATTTTTAGGCCCAAGCCCGGCTCATGTAAAAGTCGGGCTGGACTAAGCCCGCCAATTTGATGGGCTCGAGCCGGGCAAAACCCGACGGACCTAGTGGGCTTCGGACGGGCCACGGGCGGAATGGTGAGGCTTATAGAAGAATGTATATTTATCTTAACCAAATGTCAACAAACTATAATGGGTATCGACATTCTCTTCATTGGATTCAAGCTCGTAATCTTACAATCCTGAGTATTATGTCAAACAACCATCAGCCCAATTGTCCTGATAAACTGTTAGTCCCTGTAAAGTTGGATCATTAAAAAACTTTTGAACAGCTATAATTGTAGGAATTCCTCTACAGTATGAAAATAGACGGCAAACAAATTGGATACATTATTTTTCTTCCATTAAAATAGGCAGGAAGATGATTCTTAATCGTAAGCCGTTTATTGGATCAAACAATATTATACTCATTCTGTCGCGATTTATTTATTAATTTTCAAGGTTCGTGTCAATATTCAATTGCTTATATATTTTTCAACCTAAATCTCTGAAAATACATAATACTCTTATGTATCTTGTTTGATAATTCTCGATTAGTTGTATTATACAAAAATTTTAAAATTATAAAAACCATCAAAGATTAAAAAATTATAAGTAAATGAAAAATGACAACAACATTGAAAATTGACAAGCGAATAGAGATGGAAGAAGTACTTCGCTTATTTTAGCCTAATAAGTCACATTGATTTATGTTTTCGTCCCTATTTGAATTTTTTTCGCGTTAGTTAGTTTTTCATCAATTTTTGTGTATTATTGGTTTGTCTCGAAAGGAATAAAAAAAGTAAAAAATTATGATCCAAGCTCAATTTTTTTGAATAAAGACAAAAATAAGTAAAAAAAATAGATTTCTTAAATTTATTTTCGGTTTTATTCAAAAAAATTGAGAGTTCTAATTACAATTTTTTATTTTTTTGATTTCTCTCATCAAGACAAACTAATAATGTATGAAAATTTAATGTAAAATAATTAATGCGAAAAAAAATCAAATGAGAGAGAAAAAATAAGTCAAAGTTATTAGTCCAAAATAGGCTGACTGATCATCTAAAATTATTGCAACAAAGTGTTTCCCCACGCGGAGTTTACAAGGTTAAGGAAAACTCTGAACTCCCAGACTAATGTTTGTGGGCCCCATTCCCAGATAAATAAATCTGCATCAATTTTACTGGTCGGGTCGGACCTCCATGATTTGTAGGGTTGAAGAGATAGGGTTATTGAAGGATAGCACCGCACACACACCAGATCCCTCCCTCCTGGTCTCCTATAATCATCAAAGCCGACTTTCAACTCGTTCCTCTCTCTCTCTCTCTCTCTCTCTCTCTAGCCCTGGTTGGACCAGGCCCCACGCTCTTTCTCTCTCTACCGATTCCGCACGAACTCACTCCGATTTCCAGAGAGGAGAGAGAGAAAGGGCGAGGAAGACGAGTGTAGAGAGTAGCTGCGAAGATGATGCCGTCCACAACTACCGCTGCAGATCTGAATCAGCAACAGCAGCAGCAGCAGCAGCAACAGCAGCAGCAACTTCAACAGCAGCAGATGTGGATGCAGTATCAGCAGCAGCAATGGATGGCGATGCAGCAGTACCCTGCCGCGGCGGCGGCGGCTGCTATGGCGATGCAGCAGCAGCAGCAGCAGATGATGTACCAGCAGCAGCAGCATTACATGCCTTACCACCACCAACCTTATCAACAACAATTGCAACAGCAACAACAACAGCAACAGGCGTCTCAGATTCAGGGATCGAGCGATGAGAACAGGACGATCTGGATTGGTGACCTTCAGAACTGGATGGACGAAGCTTATCTTAACAGCTGCTTCGCTCATTCTGGCGAGGTTAGAATTTCTGTTCTTCCTTTCATTGAATAATACGTAGAAGGATTTATGCGTGTTGTGGATCTTATTTCCAAAACTTAGTTCGATGCTGAATCGTGTTTCTGTTGGATTAGTTGATGTCTATTTCTAATGTTTAATCTCAATTTAATTATGGTGGACATTTTTGCATATGTAGTTGTACAGATATAAACAAAGATAGAATCTTGCTGTTCGCGACAGCTCAAGCTCGATTATTTTACCTTTAATTTGTGAGCAAATGAACAAAGATAGATGTGGGTAGGCTGCAAATGAATCTAGCTGTTCGCGACAGCTCAAAGCTCGATTATTTTACCTCGACATGAGCTCGAGCTAGACTAGTTTGAACGAGCCGAGCTCGAGCGCTTCAAAGCTTGGCTTTTTTGCAGCCCTATTTTTGGTGCGTTGTGGATCCTCGTTTCAACAATTGTTGAATACAGAGTCGTTCCTGTGTGGGTAATTTGTTCTGTATTTTGAGTATCGAAGCTCAACGTAATGATGTGGTTTGTTTTTAGAATGGACGCGTAATTTAAGGATTTGGAGCACATTTTGATGGTTAATAACTGATGTGAGAGCTGTTTGAGAGAATCATTCATGGATTTGAATGGAGGATTTATTAGCGTGTGGAAGTGTCTCTTGAATTAGGATTTACTGGACATTTGCATCTTTTTTGTTTGAGATCCTTAAGGTTAAGTGATATTTTATTGTTTATTATACTTTATTTTGTTAGTTGTTTAAAAATGCAATTGTAATCCATCGGGATTAAGTATAAATATGAAGTTTGTGCCCCCCATCCATGTGAAAGGCTGGGTACATTTTTCCCTAGTTAACAGGAGCATCACCCCTCACTCTTACCCATCTTGTGAGACAAGTGCTGTTAAATTTTTTGAAGAGCCCATTTAACACTTGTAAATAGAGACAGTGTCCAGAGGTTGATATAACTGACCATAAGAAGATCTGGATCCTCGTGTGCAATCTAACCCAATAGGGCTTCTGTTTGGGACCTTGGGTAGACTTAGGAGTTCAATGTTAAAAACTGAAAGGTGTATTTAGCTCTAGGTGGTTTGTGCAACTGGAGTAGAAGATATATTAGAGGTAAAAGAGACGTGGTTTACTTAGTTACATGTATAACCACAATCACTGAGAGGAAATATTTACATTCACAAGCTACCTAGCATTTACCCAACTACTTATTTTATTTTATTTGTGGAAATTGATTTACCTAATGACTTAGAACTAAAAAAATCCTACTAATTGTAGCTCCTAGTAAATAGGTACTTCAAATCCATCATGATTAAGATCCTAAACTCACCATGGAACTCCATTTGTAAACAATCAGTGTGGAAGTCCAGTGGTTAGGTCAATGTCAATGAATAATCATGTCAAATCCTTTAATTTGAAATCCACGATCTATCATGAAGCCTAAACTTGCCTTTGGAATCTTACCCATTTTTTGGTGCCTCAGTTTGTTGGAAACTTGGAATATAGTCCGTTTTGCTACAAAACTTCTAACCAAGTCATTAACCTCTTATTTTGCAGTGTTGAACCATTGGACTGTTACTGGTAGGCTAGTGAAACTGTGAGGTCAAGCCTTAAAACTTTTGCGTCTGTAACTCTAAGCAGCTTTGTTTTACTGGTAGGTAGGTCTTTTCGCCCTTTCCTTTTAGACGGCTCCCACTGTACTCAATCTAGGCCTCACTCTACTCCATCTACCCCTCTCTTATACCAGATGCGTTAGAATTGGCCAATACTAAAAAAGTCCCAGGTCTGGGTAGTTACGGAGGCCATGTCCTTAAATTGGGAATGCAGACGGTGACACAATATATCAAATTCGATTTATTTTCTTCTAATTGAACAAACACTTTCTTAGCTCTGAATGTGAACTCCTGCTGTGGTAGAGAACTTCATTGAAGGAAAATGCCAGTGTTAGTCTCATTATATGGTTGCTCATTGATATTATTTTCTGTTTCGTAAGTGGGGTTGATTTATTGAAAAGGATTATTGAGCTGTGATACACGGATCCTCATTTCTGGGTGACGTACCCGTGTCGATACAACACGATACGGGTGCGGGATATGCACCCGGTGCGGCAGAAAATAATCGGACACGTCGTGCTATGGTGGGATTCTGTGAAGCCATGGCTGCTCTGTCCAGTTCTCATTTTCCGATCTATTTGCAGTCGTAGTCGAAGAAGAAGAAGAAGAAGAAGAAGAAGAAGAAGACAAGAAGAAGACGATGAGAGAGAGAGAGAGAGAGAGAGAGAGAGAGAGAGAGAGAGAGAGAGAGAGAGAGACCAGTCTCCGACGAAGGCGGCAGCAGCTGCGGCTTCACTTTTGAGATCTGAACCTATACGTGTACGACTGATACTACGTATTAGGGTTTCTATTTTATGGCTGCTGACTTTTAGTGGATTGGGCCATTTAAGTGGGCTTGGGCTATTATCTATTATATACAATTTGGACCAAACAGTAATGGGCTTTGGCATTCTTTTAAATGGGCTTTGGGTCAAAGTTGATTCATGTAATTGTCTTTGGGCTTTTATTATCCAAAATAAAAGAATGGATGTACTTTTAATACATAAAATATTTATTATTTCACATATTAAATTCAGAAAATAATAAAACATATTAGAAATATTTTTAAAAATATTAAAGAATATATTACGTGGCGTATCCCCGCACCCGTGTCCAAATTTGGATCAATATCTACGAATCCTCAATTTTCAGGTTTCAAGTGTCCGACCCTTAGATCCACACCCGTATCCGATTCCCACACCCGTGTACGTGTAACATAGTTATTGAGTATGTTTAATGCAATAGAGTTTGGATTTTTTTTTTATTTGGCACTATTTTTTATTCCTCAATGCAATTCTTTGGCAAGCGCTTTATTTCTCTTGTACTGGTGTCAGATGCTTAAAATCTTAAGTGGATCCATAGACAAGTTAGTCAAAATCTTAGGTCGAAAATCAGAATAGCCCTCTGGCCATCTTGAAGAAGTTAAAAAAAAGTAGATCCATAAACAAGTTGGTCAAAATCTTAGGTCGAAAATCAGAATAGATGAATATTAATGTACACCTACATGCCTATTTGTGCCAATGTTGCTAACCAGTATGTGCAGCTCAAGTCTGTCACATTTAACCCAATTTGCATCTTCTATTTGTTCTTGGTAATTGATTTTCACACGCTCCAAATTGATATCCACACTCCCTTTTTTGTCCTTTGGTGAAACTTTCACAAATAAAAGTTTCACCAAAGGACAAAAATGGGAGTGTGGATCAGTGTTCTAAAAGAAGGTTTGCAAGGCCGAGTACTCGCTGCCTACTAGCCCGACTAGGCGCCGAGTACTCGGCCCTGGAAGCTAAAAGGTGCCCGGCCGCCCTGGGAGCGCCTAGTGAGTTTTAGAACCTTGGTGTGGATATCAATTTGGGTGTGAAATCACTCCCCCTTTTCTTCTTCATTTATTTGGAACAAGTTCTCTTTTGGCTCTAATTTGTATTGTGGAGTGAGGTATTTCAATCTAACTAGACCTTAGTTGCAGGGAGCTCCTAAAGTGGCGCTGCTCCCATCTTAGGAACGCGATTCTGCACTCTCAACTTAGAATCTTGACGGGAGCCCGCTCCCATTGAGATGGGAGCTCGCTCCTTACGAAGATGGGAGCTTTTGTACGATACTGGCATAGAAAAACAGTAATTTATTGCTTAGCTTTATAAATTGGTCTTCGATTTAGCTCATTTGTATAGCCCAAGTTATGATATCTTGAAAAAAAAAAGGATACATTCGAACACTATCCCATTACTTATACTTGAAGGTAGACTTGCCCTATTGTTTTACTCCCTAAAAGGATTGTAGTTTTAAAGTGTGTTTCCTAGGCTATATAATTTCTGTAATATATGTACACGTCGCTCCCAACCTTGAGAGCTTTTATATTCTCCTGCTCCCACGTTTCCATTCCGCTGCATGCTTTGTGCAACTTAGAGCTAGACGCTTTATGTTGCTTTTCATTTTGGTTGGTATTCCCTTGGTTTCTTACTTCAGGGTCTTCAAGTTTACAGGTATCCTCAGTAAAGATTATTCGCAATAAGCAGACTGGTCAGTCAGAGAAGTACGGGTTTGTTGAGTTCCTTTCTCATGCAGCAGCTGAGAAAGTTCTGCAGAGTTACAATGGTTCTGTGATGCCAAATACAGAGCAAACCTTCCGCCTAAATTGGGCGACCTTCAGCACAGGTGATAGGCAGGTGGATGTTAGTTCGGACTTCTCTATATTTGTTGGAGATTTGGCTTCAGATGTTACTGATGCAACATTGCATGGAACTTTTGCTACTAGATACCCATCTGTTAAAGGTGCCAAAGTTGTTGTTGACTTAAATACTAGCCGTTCAAAAGGTTATGGTTTTGTTAGGTTTGGTGATGAAAATGAGAGGTCAAGGGCCATCACTGAAATGAATGGCACGTATTGTTCTTCTAGGCCGATGCGCATAAGCATTGCGACCCCTAAGAAGCAATCAGGGAATCAACAGTATTCTTCTCAAGGTGTAGTACACTGTGCTTTTTTTGATATTTTTTTGAATGGTTTTCATTACTTTCTTTGAATTGCAGTTTGGGAGATGATATCTACTGGTATTTGGTTTTGGTCTCTTCCTAGCAAAAATTACCAATTGTTTTTCCATGTTCTCTATTCATGGTAGTATGTGGTTCTGTTATTTTACGTCATTTGGTGTTTTTCAGCCTAGAAAACACCAATTGATGTTTCTCAAGCATCATTTGCCACATAAATTTTGAGTATTTTATTATTTTGCATTTTATCTCGTATATTTGATTGAGCTGACTTTGTTTTGTATGAGAACCTTTTGATTTTTAATTGAGGATTTGCGATTTTTTTTAAGAACTATAGTATTTATACTTTACTGTTGAGTTGGTAATCCTTTGCTGATTACCACCATTATTATCATTCCATCTATTATTAGAACTATATATTATCATTTTTACCCATGAAAACCTTTTGATTTTTAATTGAGGATTTTAGATTTTTTTTGGAACTATATATTTGTACTTGACTGGTGAGTTGGTAATCCTTTGCTGATTACCACCATTATTAGCATCCCATCTATTATTAATACTATATAATATATGTTATTATCTTCCTTCCTTCTCCTCTCTCGCTAAAGTAAAAACTGGAAACTAATTATTACCTTATATGATAGCTCTGGTATTGACTGGTGGATATGCAGCGAATGGTGGTATGCCCCAAAATGCCCAGTCTGATGGTGATTTATCCAATACAACAGTGAGTGCGTCTTTACTTGCTCAATTAGATTGTTGAAACTATAGTTTGTTAATTAACCCATGTTTTATTGTAGTTATTCGTGGGAGGGCTCGACTCTGATGTCACTGATGAAGACCTTAGGCAGACCTTTTCTCAGTGTGGTGAAGTTGTCTCTGTAAAAATACCTGCTGGAAAAGGATGTGGTTTTGTTCAATTTGCCAACAGGTGCAACTTTGTGAAGCACCATTATTACTATTTCAAATGAATCTCTTAATAGGCTAGCAGTAGTGAATAATTGGTCTGTAATCTCGATTAGGAACTGTTGAAACTTATACCCAACCCAAAAGCTTAAGCTGTTAGGTGGAGAGGTCCCATCAATATATTGCGTGATAACCCATTCCATTCCCAAGCAATGTGGGATTGATTTCCTTAACTTCTCCATCGCGTGCAGCCGCGTTTGAAGTCTGTCACGTGTCTCTTTTTTGGTCTATAATCGTTCAACCTTTTTGCGGATCTGTCATTGAGGGAGGTGGATTGATTTTTTATTTTTTTTGTAAAATTATGGATGGAATAGGCCACCATGTGGAAGCTTCTATCCAAGCCCAAAGCTTAAGCTATTTGGTGGAGAGATTCTAACACTATATTAAATGATTACCTCTTCCATTCCCAAGCAATGTGGGATTGATTTCCTTAACAAGAACAGTAAGTTTTTTCTGTTTGTTTTCATCAGTGTGAAGAAGAAGTTCAATCTCTTTTAAAAACTGTACCCATTTTATCAAGACATTTCCTGTAAATGAAGCACTGAATGTTTTAACTTCTGTCATTACTGAAATGGTGGTCACTTACATTGGAAAATTTCACTCTTTGATCATTATATATCCGCCCTTTTATTGTCTGTCTACAGAAATAGTGCAGAGGATGCAATACAGAGGCTGACCGGAGTTGTAATTGGTAGTCAGAAAGTTCGCCTCTCATGGGGTCGAAGTCCAGGGAACAAGCAGGTAAATTATCTCAACGTAGTGCTTAGTATGCTGCATATGAGTATAATCGTACTTCGGGTGGAGTTGTGGTATCATAACATTTGAGGCATATTGAGTTCTAAAGTTAGCATTTAAACAAATGAAATTTGGTGAAAGAGTATATTGTTAAATTGTATGTAGAAATAAGCCCCCTAACATTTGCATGCCCAAAATAGGAGGGTGGCCTTGTGCCCCCTATAAAACGGGTCTGGGGAGGGCAAGCATCTTCCTTAGTTAAACTTCCCGGGTTTACCCTTGCCAAAGATGGCGAAATTATGTAGGCCTTCAAATACATGTAATAATGGATATGATTATACTGCTGCTTCTATTGGGGAAGTATCCTAAATGGCTTCAGATTGCAGTTACAAAGGTGTAGTAGATTTCTTTCGAAGGGGAAGTGGAAGGAAGCTAAATTAAAAGTTCTTCTTCAATAAAAGGGTTCTAAACAAACAAGATTACGGTGTCTATTTAGTAGTAAAAAATATCAATGATCCATGTCTTTGAAGTATCAAGAACTAACTCATACGGTAGAGCTTTTGGATGCCCCACACTGCATCCTGGGATCGAGTCCTACTCCCCCCATGTAATAGATTAAGAATGACGAATGACAAAAAAAATAAAGTATCAAGAACTGAAGTATTTGTCTTAGTGTTATAGCGCATGCATGTGGGTTAAATTCGAGATGGGTGATGTGTTAGTCTCTTGGTGATGTGTGTTACTTTACAGTCTTTTTTTTCCCCTTTTCGGGAGAAGCGTACATGTGGTCTTGTACATCCTGGGCTTTGTATCATAAGTTACCAACCATGCCTCTGGCTATCCAATTCATGCCAATGCGTGACAAGCTAGAGGTTATCAGAAGAGGCTAAATGATACATTATAACGTTATCAAGTTCTGTATGATTCAGTAGTAGCATCCATCAAATGCTAAGTTGTTGGTTGGGCTTAATACGAAAAGAAACAAACAGAGGCAATGACATGTTCACATCTGTTTCCCTCCATGAAAAGAAATAAACCGAGAGGCTATGACATGTTCTCTATTGTAATTCATATCCGTCCTAGTTCTTGAATGAATTTTGGTATTATATTACCGTATTTCCATGGAAGTTTATTTGCTCATAATTTTCTCAAGAAGTTCTGTTAGCTCTATAAGGATACAAAGATGCGTTGAGTTATGGTTTTTGGAATTGATGAATAGCAAGACCCATCTATTGAATTTTTCCTCTTTTTTTCCATCTTTTTTTTTCTTCTCTAGTTTATTGTTCTTTTAAAATTTGCATTTGGTCTTCCGCTGTTCAACAGAATGGGGCTTATTATGGAAGGCAAGGTTATGGATACGCTGTGCCGCAGAATCAGGATCCAAACATGTATGCTGGAGCTTATGGGGCATCTTCCAATGGATACGGCAATCACCAGCAGTCGGTCAGCTGAAATTTAGTGAACTGGTCCTTTTAAATCATCGAAGACATTATGAAAACTTTACGGATTTAGTTGGTTTTTTGTTATTTTATAGCTGGATTGTATTCGTTCTGAAGATTTTTAATAGGACTTTGTCCAAACTTATTTTTTGGAGTAGAGGGTCAACCGATGAGGTTGATGTGATAGGTGAGTGAGCTTTATAAATTTGGATCAACCAGTTGAAAGTCTTGATTATTTGAGCTGTCGTTGAAGCTTTGCGGTGAGCAAACATAAAACGGACATCTACATGCCGCGCTCCCATTTACAGTTTGTTTGAGGTTCAGACATATTCTGAGTGGAAGCCAGAGTTGATTCGGTTGTGTTTTCCTTAAATTAGGTGCAATAGTGACACCACTCGAGCAACCCCCGATCAAATCCATCACATTTCTCAACTCTAAGAATTCCAGGGTTAAAGTTGCAAAGGCGAGCCTAGGCGAGACTTGATTTAGCCCCAGCCCAGGCTAGAAATGTTCGCGTCTGGAGAAAGGAGAGACAAGGTGTGTGCTTTCTATTGAATTTCCTGTCACTGGATCTCAGCCGTAAGATTATTGAGAGTCTAGGTTAAACTATTGCTTCAGTCGATCATACCTTTAGAGGAAACAAGTCTAGCTTCAATTGATTTTACCTTCAGAGGAAACAAGTTCTTCCAGCAGACAAGTCTCGTTGAATATTTGAGATCTGGAGTATGTTTTTATGGGCCTTTTGGATGGCACGCTTTCTAAAATACATCGGCCTGGTGTTTTATGATTTGAAGTATTGGTGTATGCTATTTTTCTCTCATGGTGCGTGTCATTTCAAAAAGGCCCTCGCCTCGTGCCTAGCCCCAAGCATAGCTTTGCTCCTGTCGCCCTTAACAACTATGAGCCTCACTTTAATGACTTAAATTATACAGTATACGCAACCCGTCAAACAAATGTCATGACTTAAATTATACAGAATAATGTGCTCAACTGTGAGTACGTGGTGTTTGGCAGCTTATTTTTTCACTTCTCTTTTTTTGCTTTCAAGTGTTTAGCTCTTTTGAGTGTTTAGCGTCCACCAAAACACTAAACACCTTCTCGGATAATTTTTTTTTTGATCAGATAATGAGTTTACGGTTTTAATGCTTAGAAAGGAGAAGCCAAAAGTAGGGTGGAAGGAGTTTTTTAGCTTCTCATTTTCTACTTTTTTCATTTTGGTTATTCAAAAGACTTACAAAATATATATTACACATAAAAAATGATACATACACATTCAGTCACACCCTCTTACATGGGGTGTGGTCCCCACATGTGGGCTCCGTGTGGGGACCACACCCCATGTGAGAGAGGGTGTGACTGAGTGTGTATGTGGGGGTGTGTATGTATCACTACTCATTACACATATATCTTTCAAACACTACGTTTGTTGCAAAATGCACATTTTTTTCAAATACTCTACCAAATTTAAAATACATTCTGATCATAATTTAAAAAAATAAAAATAAAAAATAAAAAGCTGAAAATAAGCCACCAAATATATCATACATCATTTCATGTACACAAAGATTTGATGTACTTATTTTGGGATCCCATGGTAATGACAAGCCGTGCGACTAAAGAATTTTGTGAACTTGATTGATTTTTGCTGTGTCAGGTATCTTGCTGGCCAATGCAGAGGCTAAAAAAGGGACCCTATGGATGCGAAAGCTGAGCAACAGCCGCACTGTCATCACTCCGAGTCCCAATAATGGCATGGCATATGTAACTGATTTCCCAAGATTGTGCCCATCTCCCTCTCCAATTGCCCATAAAATTGTGGACTTCCCCAAAAAAACTGCTTCTGCTGACGACAATGAAATCCAAGGTCACATGTGATCTGCAAAAAAGAAAAAGAAAAAAAGTGAACATGTGATCTGCTTATGGTTCACCTTTTTTTTACTAGGGATTTCTAATGAATTCGGCTTATTCGCACAGACCGCACTTATTGAGGTGTTCACAGTGGTGCTTCCTCTTGATAATGGTGGAACTCCTACTTCACCCTTGAGCCTACAACCAGAAATCACTAGTTAGTGTCGCTCAAGTCACTTGCCTGAGGACACTCCGACAATTAAGTTAGTTAACGGAAATGGAGAGTACAAAGTGTATGTAGATCTCAGATTGTGTATGTACCTCTAGAGTTTATCCTTTGGTACTTATAGTCATTGATGTACTTGCTCTCCAAGTCTCATGACATCATATGTGACCACCACGGTCATGTGACACGGCCTCTAATGTGCTGCCACGTAGTCCTCCAAAAGCTTTTAGAAGCTTCTCGCCTCGTGCCACGTAGCCTTCATCACGTGCACATGTAACCGCCTAACGGCCTCTATGGGTCGGATCTTAGTACCCGCCCCGATACCACCGTACCCGTGCATTTATTGCCTTCTTCCAGATATGGCCTTCAGTAGTAACTTCGGCCATATTCTCCTATGAAGATAGTTACTGGGGAAGCCATCTGGAATCTTCGGTCCTTGATACCTTCGGCACTTGGCCACCTTGGGTCTCGCTGGGCTATATAGAACATCAATTTAAGACCAGATGGGCCCGGTGGTCCCTAGTGTGCTTATCCAGCCCTAGTCAGTCTCCTTGTGGGCTGGACTATTGATATTCGGCCCACTACAACACTGCAGAGGGCGATGCGTTTAACCACAACAGTGTATAAGCGTTGCACTTTTTTATTGGTAAGAAAAGTATCCTATTGGTATAATCTTTCATGGATCTAGATCATTGATTATCGAGATAGAAGAGGACTCCAAAGTAGCCAATTTTTTTCTTCAGAGCCGGCCCTGAGCTAAGCCGGGCAAGACGGCAGACTTAAGCCCCAAAATTAGGGCCCCAGATAGGTACACTGAGTTATATAATAATATATATTTAATTTATCGCTTATACAATTAATGAGCTAACTAGCCCAGTGAAAAAAATTAGTTTTCCTATCCAATATGTACATTGGTCAATTCCTAGGATACCTCTTTTTCCTTCTCCATAAGAAATTTTTTTCTCTCACAAACTCACAGTTCCAAAGGGATATTTTTTCGATTGGTGCAAAAAATAATATGACCAAAAACTAGTTTTAACCGAAACAACTAAACGAATCATGGAAAAAACAAAAACAAAATATATGAGACAAGTATCATTTTGAGTTTGGTTTTTGTTTTTATTTGTTTTAAAGAGATGATATGGCCCCAATTTTACAAATTCGTCTTAGGCCCCGAAAATCTCAGGCCGACCCTGCCTTTCTTTAATCCCCAACATTTTCCCAAAAATTCATGTAACCAACATGTCCCAGTATCAAACCATGCATCATTCCTTACTTTCTCTCAAAAGTCGAGTGATACATTAGTAACTAACCAATCATGCATCATTCCATACTTTTTTCTCAAAAGTTTTGAGTGATATTTTCCAATTCTAGTAAGAACATCCATCTCATGGTCACAAGTAGGGGTGGACACTGGCCCGGTAGCCCGCCCAACCCAGCCCGATATTTTTAGGATTTGGGAAAAATAATTTCCTTACTCTCTCTCAAAAGCTACTTCTTCCAATTTTCTGCAATCTTTAAACTACGATAATGCAACATTCATGGTCACACAACTCACAAGTAATCTGCTTAGAGCATCTATAATTATTCTTGTCATTTTTTAAGAGTCGGAGCCTTTTTTTTTTTTTTGGCTTGTTACAGTATTATTTGGTTAAAATTTGGCAAAAATGCCCCCATGGTGCTAAAGTTATTATTTGACCCCTTTCATTTGCAGCCATAGGATCACACACATATCACAATCATCGGATTAATGCTCTCCAGAGCCACTAGATCACAATTCTTCGGCCCAAGCCATTTTGTGGCTAAGCCATTTTTTGGCTCCCAAAGTGGCTTCCAATTGGAGGAGAGAGTTTTGGTCTTGAAGCCAAAAAACATGGCTTTCACTTCCAAAATGGCTCTCCAATGGAGATACTCTTATGGTTCACCATCTTTAGATCTTATGGGATCACAAGTCATCACTTTAGATAACATATTTTGGATATGAGCCATTTCAAATTAAAAATTCATCCTTGTAATCGAACAATCCTTTACACAGATATATATACGTGTACGTATTGTGTGTGTATGTGTGCTTAAATTTATTTTTTTCTAGACGATAGGATATACAATATTTAGTTTTATAAGGGGAGTCGAGCACCTCCTCTACAAAGACTCAAACTCAAGGCCCCTCCCTGATAAGGGGGAATAATAAACCAAACGCAGTAGCTGTGGTGTTTAAGTTTAAAGGGGTTTTAATTGAAATTGAAACACTCCACACCACAACACCTGCATTGTTTTAGGGGTTGGAGCTAATTTTATTTTGCAAGTTGGATGAGGAAATTGTTTGAGTGACTACTCATTATGATCACATAAATATAGTCCTATTGTGTTTTGGCACAATAAAATGAGGTTTTATGTGAATCCCGAGGGACTGGCCTAGTTGTCAAGGTCTAAAAGTTAAGAGTTTGTTTCATTTTACGGTCTTAGCTTCGAAACCTCTCAACTGCTATCAATTATTTTGGGGCCAACTCATCCACAACTTTGCTCTGACTTTAATTGCGACCCCCGCAAGTGGGCGGTGAGATTGATCTCCCAAAATTAGTCGAGGTGCGTGTGAGCTAGGCCGAACACCTTAGTTATCAAAAAGACGTTTTATGTCGTCTTTTCAGGTAGGTTAACCATTTCAACGCAGACAAATTCGTAATTATGGAGTATATAATTTCTTGTGAAAGACTTGAGTTCTCATTTTCCATGTAAGGGAGGGTTGGGGGAATGATCAGTACTCAATTTTTGTTTTGGAAAGTATTCTTCTCTCATTTCAGTTTGATACTATCGTTCATAGATATTCTTTCTTCATTTGTTGAACATAATTTGATTTTCCCAAATGATTTTATCTTTAATCAAGATTTGATAAAATCAATGTTGATTTTATCAAATGAGGAATCTCAGCTTTTTTGCTTTTTCAAGGGTTGATTTTATCATATTTTGATAAAATCTTTTGGAAAACTAGGCCGAACATGTCATCATTAATTGTAACTTGACATTACCCAATAGGATGATTGAATGGAGGAGCACTATCACGTGATGATCCGGAGGTTTTCCCCATCGTGGATTGGTGTGAGTTTTACCGTCAAGTGTGTGGCTCTCATACTAATGTGTCCTTGAGACACTACGTAGCGATGCTCCAGGAGCACTCCTATGGAAGGGAAAACGACAACCGGATAGACGATTTGGATTTGGGATTTGCATATCATTTCCCCTTTGCAATGATCATATTGGATAATTGCAGTCTGATAGAAAAAATATTGTATAATTGCACCTCCCCAAATATTTCCCACAGTTACCCCCATATCTTTGATAGTTTTCAAATTCACACTGATTTTTCTTTTCTCGTCTTCGTTGCTAGTTAAAGGAAGGCCGACTTATTAGCTAAGTAAGAGTGAGAGTGAATATTTTGCTCGTTTAACATCTTTTCTTGTTAAGTTCATTACTCACGGGTCAAGTGAATAAGAGATGTCCTTTCATAGTAAGCTCTCGACAAAATTGAGTGGCAAAAAGGTCAACTAGCTATTCCCAATTAATTGGGACACAAAGCTATCATTTGTGTCGTCGTTGTTGATTATTTAGGTCTTTCCAAATGGAAAAAAAAAAAAAAAAAGGAAAGAAAAGGAAGAGCAAGGGAATACAAATGTAATTTCCTACCATGGTATGGAGGCCCATGAAATTATCAGAAACCTAAAGGAGACCTCCGTGTAGTTATCCTCTCCCCGGAATGACAAAACTACCCCTCGAAGCATTCCATCTGCAAACCGCCATTTAGTCACTATAAAAGATCTCAGAACTGTCTGTAACTCCCACCCCTTGGCACTGTATCAACAATGGAGAAGAACCATGAAGTCATCCTCTCAACTAAATTCAGCCTCTCCCATCTCTTCACTCTTGTGGTGATGATGATGATGTCCATTGGCCTTAGCCACAGCTCTCATGTCGACCAAGCAGGTCGACTGAGAGCTGTGCAGCGTGCCAAAAGGCAAGCTCGGAGTTTTCCCGACGACGACCAAGAATGGACGATGTTGAGTTTGGAAGGTGGTGAAGAAGTTTCTTTTGATGGAGGGAAAATGGAAGATGATCTCATTGCAGGTAAGAATGGCAGTTTGCTGTTTTCCACAATTTATCCGTAGGGGCAGTTTTGGAAATAAAAATAAATTACCGACCGGGTTCGGGTTTGTGAAAATTTCAGATGGGCTTCCTGGGCAGCCATCAGGGGTGAGGTTCAAGCAGTATGGAGGATATGTGAATGTGGATGGATCAAATGGGCGAAGCCTTTTCTATTATTTTGCTGAGGCTATCAATGATCCTTCTTCTAAGCCCCTCCTTCTGTGGCTAAATGGAGGTCATCTCTCTCTCTCTCTCAGATATATGTATTTTGATATTACAATGGCATCATGTGGATGAAATGTTGTAAGATATGGGAAAAAACTTTTTATCTTTTAATCCATCTTACAACATCTCTTGTGAAAAAACAATTTTCTTTCGAATGCCTAAACAATAAAATTTGGCAGAAAATCACCTTAGTTCACGGTAATGCAATGTTTTTTCCGCTAAGTCATGTGTGAGCGGGCGTGAGGGCGCTGATTTTTTTTTTTAAACATCTCAAATTGCTAAAATCCGGAAGAGTGAGAGCGAAGAGTTCTATTGGAAAATTATGTGACCTAGATTTCTAGGCATAAGATATGGGTGGCCTCGGATTCAACCACGTGGGAAATGCTCAAAGTTACCATCTTTGACAATTTAACAGAAGAACCTGAGAATAGGGTGATAATTTCCTACTCTTAACATCTTGAGATATAATTTTCCAGGGCCAGGTTGTTCATCACTTGGAATGGGTGCTATGGTAGAGATTGGACCTTTCGGTGTGAACCCCGACGGGAAATCGCTTTATTCAAGACAATATTCTTGGAACAGAGGTTGGTAAAATTTCTCCTTTTCTTTTCGCTGATAATTTCAGAGATCTTAATGTTTGTGATGGATAAATGGTGCAGTTGCGAACGTGCTGTTTCTGGAGTCACCAGCAGGAGTTGGATTCTCCTACTCCAACACTTCTTCTGATTACATCACCTCGGGCGATAAAAGGACCGGTAAGAGTGCCCCTATCCAAACACAGCCTTACAGTTCAACCTTCACAATTATGCTAGCAATCTCTGTATTTCATGCTTAAATTTTCACATCCGAGCCTGCCTTTTCAATGTCACAAACTGAGTCTTATGTTAATTAATGCTCTTATTTTACAGCTCTGGACACATACAACTTTCTGATCAATTGGTTCCGAAGATATCCGCATTATAAGGCTTCGGACTTTTATATAGCAGGGGAAAGCTATGCAGGTATTTCATAATCTAATCCGATGCTCTTATCCTGTTAAACAAATAGTAAGTCCATACTCATTTGTTAGAGGTAAAAAAATGGCCGCATATGAATTATGAAGAGGAAACCCTCCCAGAGATAAAAATCCGCCTCTGCATATATCCGAGGTTGGCCTTCATTTTAACATCCGGATATGAAATCCCAGGTAGTAATTTATCCCCACACCCGGATAAAATTTGGACACCCCTCAGACTAGCCAAATTATATCCCCGTCAAAATTACAACTTTGCAGTTTTTATATACGGAAATGCCATAATTCATCCGTATCAATAATCCCCCATTCGACTGTATCTCCTCTCTTACTACAGTCCCTGATCCCCTGTAAAATCTTAACCGATACTAAACGAGCCGTATCGATGTGTATATACCTGTATGCAGCAATTAGAAACTGTCCCTTTAGGCTTAAATGGGTAATTTGGGCACCTTATTTGAATTGGGAAAAGTGTCATCTCAAGCCTCGTATTGGAACCACTTCATGGCAAGGTTTGGTCTAATTCTAAAACCCTTCCTCTCAGCATTGTCAAAGAAATGGATCCCATCTTTTTGTTTTTGGCAAATTTTTTTTCTGTTCCAAAAAAAAAAAAATGTAAAAAATGAATCCCAGAAAGGCTAACTTTGTTTTGAATTCACTTCCCCAGGATTTTACATTCCAGAGCTGGCTGATATCATTGTCAACAGAAGTAGAAAGGCAGACTCTACCTCAAAAATCCAACTCAAAGGAATTTTGGTAAAAACTCTTCAGCTTCCTAATTCTCCATACAATGGTGTTTCGGTATTCATTTTCCTCTTCTAAACCACAGTACCACACAGGTAGGAAACGGGATAATGAACGATCCTACCGATTCAAAAGGAAGTTTCGATTATCTATGGAACCATGCGCTTATTTCGGATCAAACTTATCAAGGACTTTTAGATCACTGCTTGAAATCCGAGAACTCTAAAATGTGTGAAGACTACGAAGGAAGAGTTGAGACGGAGGTTGGAAACATCGATTTCTACAATATATATAGTGCAGTGTGTCCGCATAATTCCTCGAATTCATCTGCAAGAAGGAAGGCAAGAGGGTTTGGAGGGTATGATCCTTGTGAAGGAGATTATGTTCATATGTATCTCAATCTTCCTCAAGTACAGCAAGCTTTCCATGCCAATATCACCAAACTGCCTTATACTTGGGAGCTTTGCAGGTTTGGAATCCCTCGATTTCATTTTCATTTTCATGTATAGATGAAACAAGTGGAGATTAACAAAATAAAAAACAAAAAAACTTGAGATTTTTCTCACTGCCAGCCAAAAAATCTTTGGGGAAGTTGGAGGTATACCCTGGGTATTAACTTTAGGGCCTTGAGATTAGTTTGACCTACGCATAAATTGGCCAGGATGCACAGTTATAAAAAGAAAATGGAAAATTTTCTTTTTGCTTAGCAAAGACAGATAAAAGAGTGCAACGAATATGTGGCAACTCTTTGACTGCGACTACCCCTACCTGCTGGGGATCTGAAAAAAATGTTGGGCAATGAAGTCATATTCGTCTTAGCAAATTTAATCCGAACCGTCGTGAAGAGAATAGGTATCTCTAAGTTATGTATATTTAGTCAGGACTGTTTTCATGTCGGTCCGAGCCGAATTGGTCTTTAGTTCGGACCGAATCAGATTTAGTCAGGACCATCTGGTACTCAAGAAGGCGCGGTTTTTAGCAGAATTAGGATTTTTTTGTGGGGCTTTCTCTTGTAACCATATAAGCTGTAGTTAGGGCACTCCATGCTTTAATTTCTCTCATTCTTTCATCATAGTGAAACACCCTACTACCCCTTGGAGTACTTTTAAGCAATCAGCTTAAGTCGGAACCACATAAAATCTTTGTGTCGTGTTCTTTCTTGCTTGTGATTGTTTTCTGTTCTTGATTTGTTCTTCGATTGTGTGTGTTTGACCGCTCGAATCCCCATAAAAAATGGTGGATTTAGGGAAGAGAAGACAATCTTTAGTTCTCCATGGATCAATCCCACTATTAATTGTCTGCTTGCTTTGGCTTAGTTTCTTCCCCCTAATTAGTTATTCTAAGCACCTCTCTCCCTCCTTCAGTGATGTGATCCATTCTTGGAAGGATAGCCCATCAACCATGTTCCCTATTTACAGAAGGCTCATTGCATCTGGTCTTCGAATACTCCTTTACAGGTAATTTTATTACCTATTCTTGGCTACAAATCATCAGCAGCACTGATATTTCATTTCCACAAACTATTTGTTTTCAGCCATTTGCTATCTGTATATCTGTATGTGACAAAATGATTCTGGACAGTGGAGATACAGATGCAGTTGTTCCAGTATCCGGCACGCGATACGCCATTCATGCATTAAACCTTACTGTCACCAAAGCTTGGCATCCATGGTCAGATGACTCCCATGATGTATGTCAATTCTACTAAAAACTCTCTTTATTTCTGCCTCTACTTCATCGAATTGTTCATTATGGAGCTGATCTGTGAATCATCCATGAAAAAAGTCAAGTTCAAATGAATACTGATGTCTAATCAACTTGATTTTTTCCACGGATGATCACAAATCGCAACCTACAAAATGAACGAAAAATTGTCGACGAGACCATGATACTATGTTAGGTTTCCATTTTGCACGAGGATCTTGATTCTTTCCTTCCAAGTTTCAAAAGAGGAGTATGAGATTTTTTAATTTACTGGTTTTATTTTTTTTATTTTTACATGTACATGATCTAGGTTCGGTTCTTATTTTGCAGGTATCTGGTTATACAGTGCTTTATGAAGGATTAACTTTCACCACAGTTAGAGGGGCTGGTCATCAAGTTCCCCAATGTCAGCCGTGTAGAGCTTTCGCTTTGTTTAAGAATTTTGTAATGGGAAATTAGGCCGGGGGATCAAATCTTTTGTACTCGTTTTTCTATGTACCTCTGTTTCCATACATTTTCGTTAGATTACATGGAAAAAAATTGGCTGACATTTATTGGATGATGATGTGGTAGTAAAATTGCATTACAAAAAATGACTGAAGCACCAATGACCTGCATACTTCGATTTTCTTTAAAATAAAAATAAAAAAAAATTAAAAAAATATCTAGGTCAAACTGATATAGGGGGACAAACAGAGACAAAATCATTAGGCTTCAAAAGAAACGGCAAAAAGAAAATGCATCCAATTATATCTATTGTAAAGTCAAAATAAACATATCTTGCGGGACAGTGAAAAATGGAATTATGGGTTAAGAAAATGGAATTATTAGTACAGTATCAAATAGGGTACGTTATACTAACTTCCCTTTAAGTTTCTGATAATATCAAAGACCTCCCCTCAGGTTTTTATTATGATAGGAGCGACCTCTTCGTTAGTGCGCCATCCGTTGAGCTAAGCATATTAAATTTAGTCTGAGTTTCCACTACGATATTTTTAGGATTCTTTAACTACAAGTTGTCAAATTAATTAATGTATGTGAAGAGAATAACTTGTTGATTTAACAACTTGTAGTCCAAGAATACCGAAAATACCGTTGCATCTACTTTTTCTCCAAGAAATGAAAACAAAAGAAGTCCAAACTTATTAGGAAATCGGTGAAAAGATAGTTTATTACAATAGCAAAGTATACACTGCTTAGGATTGTATTTATGAAATCATGATAAAGACAAAATATCATCGTAAAATCATCGGTGAACAATTAACAAAAT
>JAXBDA010002524.1:0-41838 GCA_036023075.1 Gaultheria prostrata
ATCCACACACAAGCACTTAAAAACATTTAGTAATGATAGAAATTTCCCTACCTCACACAAGATCAAGCTTCCAAGTTGAAGGATGAACAAACCCTAACCTCTCCTAGCAAACTCCAACCGACAAGTGCTCCCGGAGTGACATCAACGCAACCCAAGCTTCCTAATGCACGTAGAAGACTGGTTTAGGTAAGGATCTTGGAGGGATTGGAGCATGGTTGAGTAATTTGGTGGGGAAGTGAAGAAAATTTTGAGAGGAGAAGAGAGAGAGAGAGAGAGAGAGAGATAGAGAGAGAGAGAGAGGGACGTCTGTTGTGGGGGGAGAGGGATAAAATGTTTGCCTCTCTCCTCTCACTCACCACATATACACCCAACCACACATATCTTGATTAATCACACCCCAGGTCCTTGTACTAACTAGTGTGTTACAAGGGGGGTCTATGCCACTTACCACACTAAATAAACCCCGCAATCTAACATTTAAAACAATTCCTCATATTTCCCCAACTTTATTTTCTTAAAAAATATATATATATATATATTTAAAATCACGGGTCTTTACACATACCTTTAGCCACAAAATCTCATATTTTGAGTCACAAAATCTCATATGGAATAATTTTTTGGGGTGTGTACTGTAGCATTACCCCTTTCGTAAAGTTACTTTTATTTTTTCTGTAAAATCTAATTCTTGATTATCTTTTGATGCGCGCCTGTGAGTGATGTTGGATCAAGTTATGTTGCTTGAATGACTCGTGGCAAAAAACAAAATAAACATTGGTTGAATCATAGACTCATTCATACTATTAGTGACAAGTTTTTAATACTATCACAGGCTATTTGTACTAACACCTCCTGTATTTTGGCTGCTTTTACAAGACACCCCCTCTATTTTATTTTTAGATACATACACCCCCTCAACTTTGGACCTAAATCCAAATGCTATCTTTTCCATCCAAATTAACAGAAAATGTGAATGGCTGCAAATTTTCCTTCAAAACCCATTCTTTTGGTACCAAAATGCCCCTATACTATCTTGATTTAAAAAAAAAAAAAACTCAAAACTCATTCTCTCTCTCCCTCTCCCCAAATTAAATTATATCTACCTCCTCCAAATCGACAAAGATCACTAATCAAAATCAAACCAAAACCCCATAAAATCGACAAACCAATGATGCTTGAAACTCACTGGAATCAAGGTGAGTAAATTAGTAAGAGTGATGAACCTTTTCTCGCACTACCAGTATCACCAAGGCTTGAGTGGCGCTCAGATCCTGACTTCTCCAGCGTCCCTCGGTTGAATAGTGCCAGTGCCAGTTGTTTCTCTGTGAAGATCGGGGCATCTTGATCGCCGGTCTGTCGTCTTTTCATATTTTGAGGTTTTGTCCCAACTTTGTGAGGCAGCCGAGCACCAAGGCTCGGAGGAACTGCATCAACATCGGCATCGTGCAGGTTGTTGGGGCTTTGTGGTCGAATAACTCGGCGACGGCGACGACTGTGTACCACCACCAGTATCACTAGTTGGAACTTTACTAGAACAACCCTTCTTTTTCACCAATGTCACAACCACCATTGATAGAGAAAGCATAAGAAGCACGACCCACAACCAAGAGGATAATGGGTCAGCCTTCTTTGTGCTTGAATCAGTTATCAGACAGATGAATTGACCCATTGACTGTTGAATTTGAAGTTTAGCTTGGGTTTGGTGGAAAATTTGAATGACTAGGGATGAGAGTTCGATTTTGTTTTTTTTTCTTTTCGATTTGGGTTTTCGAAATTGGGGCGTCTGCAATGGAGAAAAATGGAATGGGTATGATTTGGTGGGGAAAATAGAGTGGGGAGATGATTTGGGAGATTAAGAACGAGTTGAGTTGTTCTTGATCGTTTTTTTTTATTTGGTTTGGGGTAGTGTTGAGTTGGGTATTTGAAGAAGGGTCTTTTTGTCTTTTTACCAAAACTATTAACAGAGTTAGGGTTCTCACTTTGGTCCAAAGTTAAGGGGTGTATGTATCCAAAAATGAAGTAGAGGGGATGTCTTTTAAAATCGGCCAAAGTACAGGGGTGTCCGTACAAATAGCACTACTATCACTTACGACCAAACGCACAGTGCTTATACTGAATCCTTTTAGTTTCCTTGGACCCTACAGTTTAGCATCGTCGCTCGTCCATTATTCAAGGAATTATACTTGGGTAGTAGTTTTCTAATTCCATTCTAGTGCTGCGATCTAAACTCGTATTTAAATTGATTGTCTTGAATATGTTTGGACTAATTTACAAGTTGAGGCCATGCATTATGTATCGGAGAATATATTTACTTTCATTATAAAACCGAAGATATAAATGCAATAAATTAGAATTCAAAACTTGAAAATTAATGGAATCAAAATAGTGATCAAGGCAAGTATTCTCTAGATGTCGCATATCGCCTCAAAAGAGCGACCTAGTCCATTGTTCAGTCTCTACCGCATCTTTACGATGATTTTGTTCTTGTATAAAATAACCACTTTATTATTCTTCATTCAATTTTTTCCTAATAGCATATACTTCAATAGATTTGGACAAAATAGTAGTCTGAGGCCTATTTTGCCTAAAAAATTAAAGTATGCTTTTTGCTTTTTTAAATTTTAAAAAGTTATTTGTTTTGGACTAATAAGTACTACTTCGACAATTTTTTCGGCCAAATTTTGGTTGGACTAATAAAGTAACTTTTACAGTTTTTTAGGCCAAACTCTTAATAAGTCAAAAAGCAAACAATATGTTTTAACTTTTTAAACCAAAATAAGCCTAATTATAGCAAATCATTTAGGGTGTGTTTTGGCCTAAAAATTAAGCCAGGTTTTTGCTTTTTGGAAGTCAAAAAAGCAAAAAATTTTGCTTAACTTTTTAGGCCAAAATACACCTTAAATAAGATTACACTAAGTAAAGAAAGCTGGCTAAATTTTTAGGTCAAAATAAACCCTAAATAAGATTACTTCATGCAGCCACCGATGCCAAATTTCTCCTCTCTATCGCAACTCTTCCCTAGAGAGCTCCTTCAACTGATTCCAGTCACTAGGAAAGTTAAATGCCTCTCCTGCAGGCCGAAACATTTCCTTTGAATTAGATGCGAAATAAAAACGAATCATTCTGATTTTACCCTGTCAATGTCATAGGAGGCTGCCCCAAACTTCTTCAATTGACTGACATAGTAAAAAAATAGTAACTTAAAATGAATAATAATAAGGGACCCAAAATTAAGCGTTATGTATCAAAAAAAAATGTTATGATACAAGAAGCGTCTCCAAAAATATCTAAAAAAGAAAAATGAATGACTCAAATTCACGCCTATCAACCCTTTTTTTTTTATATAACGTGCCCGGGGCGCCCTTTAAGCATAGCCGTTGCTTCTACTGCTACCCGCCATGAACTGGATTAAGAAAGGCAGGTCCAAGCAAAAGCCACGAACCTCATCGACCCATGGTCTCAAACTCCGAATTCCATTCCTACTCTCTCTCTCTAGATTTAGCAGCGATGGTATTTTTGGCTTCAATTTCAGCTACCCCTCTCTCCTTCTTCTCCATAGGTAACCCTTCCCCTACAACAAGAAGAATAACAACTCACAAACGACGATTGTCTCAAACTCCTCCTCCACTTGCTGCTTTGAGCTCTGAATCCTCATCATCATCCCCACCAAAGCCCTTTGTGGAATCATCATCATCCAATAAAATCTCAGAAGTAAACGGAATCAACTATGCACTAGCCAGCCCAAATGGCAACAACCCTGTTCTTCGCTTCGTTAAGTCCACTGAGTCCTCCATTGAAAGGGTAAGTTTCCTTCACTCAATTGAGTCCTCCCTATAGCTTCTTCAGTTGGCCTCTGCTCTGGTGTTGATTCACGCAGTTGTGTGAAGTTATAACCCCGTTGTTTTCAAGGGTTTTAGCCGACAGAAGTACGTACCTGGGTTCAAAATTAAGGCTCATTAAGTTTCTACTATGGTATTTTCGATATTCTAACCATATTTTTGGTATTCTCCCATAAGTCATTCTCCTCACATCAATTGATTTTGTGACTGCGGTAGAAACATGGTATTTTTAGTGTAGACTTAAAATTAGTCTAAATATCTGAAAAAGCTGCAAGAATTTCAAAGGACGAAAATCGTGTTGTCTAGGAATTCCAGTGGTTCCAAACTCACACCTCCAACAATTTCCTTGAAACAGGTAAGAAATCAACGAGATTGAAGTTCAAGAGTCCTCCTTTATTCTGCCAATAGCAGTTCTTAGTGGCTTGTTAGAAAGATATATGTGAGACTTGTGGTACTATGACAACTCATGACCTTAGATACCAAAGAAACTCATAAAAACTTGGTCATTAGGATTGCGGTTTGGCTGCATGGATATGTTTCTTATAGTTGATCATGTTAAAAAACATGTCCAAACCTAAGAAATAATGAATTTACAAAAACAAATAAACAAAGGCCTTCAAGTGGCAAAGTAGTCCAAACTTACTTACCAGCCATTTTCATATATCTGGGATGCTTCTGCGCCAGAATTTGATTCCTGCATCAGATTTGCATTTCTGCAATTAGTTTTACCTTCAACAATAAGCGTATCTTCATATCCAAAATGGCATGATTACTTGACAGATTTTGTGCGTTTTATTAGTTTGCAATGTTTCATGATGCATCACACAGCATTTGTATATACTCACTTATTCCACCTTCTGTTTATGGTAATAATGATGCGGTGAATGCGTTCGGCATTCATAAGATGTTTATTTTACAGTCTGATTGATTGCAATTTTCTGGCTTTCTCTTAATTGAGCAGGTAATATTTGACTTCCGCTTTTTGGCACTTTTCGCTGTCGTGGGTTCATTGGCTGGTTCTTTGCTGTGCTTTCTGAATGTAACGTCTCCCTAACCTATACAACTCTTTCAACTATTCCTATTTTTCTTGCGTTTGATTTTCATAAACCTATAAAGTTTTTCTCTTATAGTTTTCTGTTTCTCTTGTTTGTTTTAGTCTTTGGCAAACTTGCATACATTTGAACATTTTAAATAATTCTATTTATGGTTCATGGAAGAGTCTCCCAGAGCTTATTCATTGCATATTGTCTTATGGTCGGCCTTTACCTTCCACTTATGCCTACAATCTAGCTACGAAGGTTATTGCCAATGAAATATCAGTAGTTGGAGTGGTAGTCTA
Source organism: Gaultheria prostrata (assembly GCA_036023075.1). NCBI lineage: Eukaryota > Viridiplantae > Streptophyta > Magnoliopsida > Ericales > Ericaceae > Gaultheria > Gaultheria prostrata. Next base: position 5,179 of record JAXBDA010002524.1, read on the forward strand.
CCAACTCCATGTTTACACACTAGTCCCGTATCGTAGAATTATTTAGAGTGTGATTTTTCACATGCACTTACTGTTGTGGGGTAATTCACGGCGGTGCACCTCCTCGAGCTTGAACCTACAACCAGAAGAAACTGGTTAGTGTACTTGGGCCTCTTGCCTAAGGACACTCCGACGATCAAGTTAGTAAACGGAGAAGGAGGGTACAAAAGAGTATTAGGTCTCAGAGATTGTGTGTGTACCTCTAGGGTTTATCCTTTGGTACTTATAGGCCTCCATGTACTTGCCCTCCAAGTCTCATGACGTCAGCCGTGAGCATTACGGTCACGTGACCCGTCCACTAACTTGCTACCGCGTTGCTCTCGTGATGCTTCTAGAAGCTTCTCGTACCATGCCTCGTGGCCTCTGTCACGTATACTTTCAACCGCCTTAATAGGCTCATCGGGTCGGGTGCCAACACCTGACCCGCAACCACCGAACCCCGTAACATATTTGAATACTTGGAGCCGTAGGTTATAGGAACCTTCGGCGACATAAGGCTTATCAGCCATTCGCATCAATCTCTGTAACGAGATTCAGTTACATAGGGCGTACGGCCCTAAACTACTAAATGGCTGAGATCGAATGTATTTGAGCCCACGGCCTCTAATCAACATTCGACCGTATAAAGATTCGTCGGCCCAGCTAGCCCCTGCCTAGCGTGCTGGTGCGCGCCTGCTGGAGTCCTGGTCCAGACCTGCTCTTTCGGCCAACTACACTTACTATGAAAATTATAGAACTCTGTGAATCAACTCAAATCAATAAGGATTCAGAAAGCAGTTACTCATTTCACCGTTCTTGTCATTCAGTTCCTATTCTCCAGTGCCAGCCAGGAAGCCACCCAATCACTTCAGTCAAGGAAAATGTTTGAATTTGTCTTTCATCTTCGGTGGTTCTATATTTGTATTGGACCACCTAGAAAAATTATAATAGAGATTTTGGAATTAATGAGCTAGGTTAATTATGCTGAGTTCATGCATTTTCACCATGAGAATGCTTCAGCCAAATCGGAGTATAACATACATGATATCTCGCCAAAGTTCTATTTTAGTAGTATTAGATTTCACTCAGCAACCGTCAGTCATTTCTTGGAAGGATCCATCAATTCGACCAAAACCCATTTAATCCTCAATTAGCCCAATCCAATTCACAGAAGCATACTTGATTAACCAAATCTCATTCCCTCTTAAAGTTCCTCGTAGTGCGGTTAGTAAAAAATAACATCATCTTATTCTTAGTAATTGACCATAATTTCTGTGGGTTTAATGGGTATTAGCGGATCTGAGTTAATCTTCCGGGAATATGGTTAGCAGTACAATGGCTTGAGACCACCAAAAGTAGAGGAAGAGAGAGCTCAGGACAGCCACACACACACACACACACACACACACACAGAGGTCAACTAGAAAGTCAAGTATGCTAAATGCATATTCATGTGTCTTTAGTGTTTGTCATCGACGATGCGTCCACCCATAATGTACAGGGAAGGTGGAGCAAAATGGAGGTTATCAGGGCTTCTCTTTGATTCTTATGATCAGAACTTGGTTTTTATCTCATGGGAATCTGACAGATGGTTTAGGTACTATGTGGAGGCCCGTATCATAGAACAGGTTGTTGGTTTGACACGGGCTCCTAGTTGTGATACATCTTCCGAGATACCAGGTGGTCAACGCCCCCCCTCACTGGTCATGGCTCATCTTCTAGCTTCTATACCACATGCTTCCTATGGTCCAGGGGGAGGTACCCAAGCCCTGCTCCTGGCCTAGGGGGTTGTTCAAGTGGTATTCGATAGTTTGTTTTGAGTTGTTGAGTTAGGAAAGACCTAATAGAGAGTATTCCTTGCCTTAGAAGCAAGCTCGCTCTTTCACGATATGAGAGAGCTCATTAACCAGAAATCAGAGGAAGACCATCATCTCTATCTGGCGGTATCTTTGTGGCAGACTTCTGGATACGCACAATTTCATTGTGCTCTTTTCTACATTTTTAATGGTATTAAAAGGATATCTGGAGGCTCCACATCTGGAGGTTCCATATTCTTTGTCGTCAGCAGCATAGTGTTTTTTTTTTAAATCATGGGCATGTTAAAAATCAACACTAGACGCACATCCTTTTATTGTGACATATTGTGGTACTGCAACAAGTTGAATGGTAACTGAGGTTTCCGTCTTGATCATGTGGAAATCCTTCTCCAAGTTAAGCTCCAATTCACATTCCTGGTTTCCAGTTCAAGAAGAGTGCTTTGCATTTGAGAAGATTAAACAGATTGTGGGTAGTATAATCTTACATTGGTTCCTGAGCCACTACCATGTGAAACATGAGTTCTTATTCTGACATGATCACATGGTTATGACTGTATCTTTTACATGGGGTAGGTTTTGTTCTAACTGATTGCTTCTCTTTCTGTAGGGCTGTGTCTACATAGTTGATGCGTACAAAGTTTACTGGTCAAGCTGTGTCAAAGGGATACACACAGGAAAGATGGTACTACTGTTAGTTGAAGCTATAGGTGAGATTCTGAATTGCTTTTAGGAGAAACTCAATTTAGTCAGAAGTATACATGTTTTACAAGTTACCTGCATAACTACAATTCTTAACATGGAGAATTTGAAATCACACCTATTATGTAGCCACTTTAAATCCATCGTGATAGAGCTGCCAAATCAAATGTCCTAATTTCAGTAAAACTGTCAAATCTCAATTAGAGATATCCTTAAAAAAAACGGTTTATTGTCCTGAAGTCCAAAATAAAGAGGTCTTAAGGCGTTTAGTCTGTGCTAAACTTTTTTAAAGTCATAGATCTGCGCTTTTAAAAGTTCTAATGTCTAAGGTCCTCTAAAATTAAAAGAATCAATTTTGTGGACAGTGGTACCCCTATAACTCACAGACATGCACTGAGCACAATCCGACAGCCATGGCTGCCGACGACCACTCCCCGTCCGTCGGCCACAAACTCTTCTCTCCTGGACCTCTCTCTACCTCTCCCGAAGTCCCTCTCTCTCCTGATCTCAGTTTCTATGTTTCGATCTCTCTAAGAATTTTGTTTCTCTCGATTCTCTCTCTTTCTGCCCCCCCAGTTAGTCACGAAAACCGGCCACCGTTGGCAAGCTCCCGAGGAAGGATTTTGAATTTTTTTGGAAAAGTTACACTTGGACCCCTAAACTTTTGGAGAAGATATAGTGTGACCCAAGACTTCTATTAGCCACAGATCGACCCCCTATTGTAAACTTCTAAAAATAACGCATTAGCCCATACTTTTAGGACACGGCTATTTTGTCCCTAAATTTTTAAGCAGCTTTAGAATCAACACTAAAATAACTGTTAGCTTAAAAGATATACAACCAGGGCCGGCCCTGAGCTAAGGCCCAAGAGGCCGGCGTCTTAAGCCTCCAAAAATTCCAAAAACTAGGGGCCCCAATATGTTTTTTAGGTACCCAATATTTAAGCTCATATTTTTTCTTGTATACTGTCCTTTTTAGAACCAAATTAGCCCATTTTTTTCACTTAAGATTCAAAGGCCCACATGCACATCTAAATTAAACATAAAAGTGAATGAAACAGGGGACTAGCTGCTGGGGCCTTATGAAAATTCACTGTCATCTGGAAGGACCATGAGGGACTTTGGTGCATCAGGATAGAGAGAAATTTTCCCAACACTATTTAAGAAAGATAAGTAAAGAGTTCAGATTCAGCTGAGATAACAATATCTCTTACTTTATTTTTATAGATAAGACTGTTCATTTTAGCTGAGACGCTGCTATCTCATACTTTATTTTTTTTGTAGATACATAGACTGATTTACCCGAGATACTGGTATCTCTTGGTCTAAATTTCAACATAGAGAGACTGTACAAGCTGAGATATTGTTATCTCTTGCATTATTTTTTGAATACAGAGACTGTTTTAGCTGAGATAGCATTATCTTTTGAATTATTTTATAAATACAGACTATTTTTAGATGAGATACAATTATCTCATGCTCTGTTTTTGTGGAAACGGAGATGTTCAGGTGAGATATCATTATCTCTTGCTTTATTTTTGTAGACATAGAGACTGTTTTACTGAGATACCGTTATCTCATGTGTTGTTTTGGTAGAAACAAAGACTGTTTCAGGTGAGATACGATTATCTCTTGTTTTACTTTTGTAGATCTAGAGACTGTTTTAGCTGAGATAAAGTTATCCCATGCTTTGTTTTTGTAGAAACAGGGACTGTTTCAGTTGAGACATGTAGTGAGAATAAAAATTACATTATCATATGATATCTAGTAAGTTGGAAATTAAGGGAGTATGCGAAAGGACAAACAACTACTCTCTCTGTCTCTTTTTAAATGTTCCCTTTGGGAAACGTGTGTTTTTTCGGATGCAAAAAATGTATTTCTGCAGATTTTTTTTTAAATTTTTTTTGCACCATTGAGCACTTTAATTTGGGCTTGGTTCTCCAATAGATTTTTCTAAGATAAAATCTCCATCCTTTCCCAACTGATAAAATGAAGGAAGTGATTTTTCTCTTCTAGATTTTATCTCCATCATTTCCATCCTTTATCACAACTAGATTTTATCAATTGGGAAAATAAGTTGATTTTATCACCCACTCCATAAAACCCAAACTAAAATGAGAATATTTGTCCAAAAAGACAAAAAACTAAAATGAGAATTCTCATTTTATCTCATAAAATCTATCGGAGAACCAAGCCTTGGTATACAAAGATTTAAAATTTTATATAGAGAAATAATTTTTTTGGGAGTTTGAAAATGAACATATTCCGTCGCGGACACTTCAAAATGGGGGAAAAGGGACAGAGGGAGTAGTAAAAGTTTATAAAATAAACAATTGAAAAAATCAGGGGTCAGTTTGTTACTTTCAGAAAGTTTGAGGGTTTGATTTACAAACTAACAGATCTTTTGGGGATTATAGTTTTGGCTTCTTCCTTTTGTGCTTCTAGTACAGACACATATACGTATAATAATGAATATATGCGCCAGTAATGGCTGCCGTAGCAAATCGAAGGAAATAAGAGGAGAAAATGCGGCATCACGGTGGTAGTTCATGGTTTTAGCCACGATCTGTAGCGATGGTGGTTAGCGGCGGCGGCTAGGAATACCCATCGCAAAGTTTGGGACTGCTCGAGTTTTTGGCGAGGGTATTGCTGGAGATCCGTCAACGCGAGGGCATTAATGGAATTTCGTCTGATTGTGGACTTTGCGCATTACGAATTTGTTTGATGGACTGATCGCCTCAAATAATGTTTCCCGTGGATTGTTGACCGAGTGTCCCTAAAAAAAATTGCCAAATCCTTTTATTTTAAATCCATAGCTTTCCATACGGAACTTATTGTATGAGTTACTCTTTAGACTGCATTTGGATCTCATGAGGAGTTTCTGGAATCAATCACCACGAGAGTGAGGAGGCTATTGCTGTGCTATGACTTGTTTCTTTTATATTCACTTGAATACGGTTGTCTTCCTTTGAAGACATGATTGACTTGCAATATTCGACGCCAAACAATGTTCAACTATTGTACACAAGTGGATTGAATCTGTGATCTAGGAAGAATTTCGACAGTCAATTTCACCAAAAAGGGAAGCTATGTGGGGGCACTCCCATCAATGGATATATAGGCCCCTTATGTGTGACATCATCTTCCGTTAATGGATGCAGCGTAACAAACAATACACAAGCAACAGAGTGCACATTGACATACATCACAAAGGGTATTTTAAACTCAGAATACATATCAAGCAAATGTGTTATACCATGTCTATCAAACTTTCATGAATTATTCTCTACCTAATCCAGTGTTACCTTCCTCAATACATCCGGGAACTCTCTCGCTTGGTGTGACACATGATAACTCCTTTTCTGGTCGGTCAGCCTTCAGTAATATTGAATTCTCGCTTATTGCAGATGTGTATCTTGCTGGGACTGTCATGTTAATATTTGGTATGGGCTTGTACGGTTTGTTTATCAGTAACGTATCTCCTGATGTCCCTCCAACTGTTGATCGTGCTCTCAAGGGATCTTCCTTATTCGGGATGTTCGCTTTGAAGGTAGTAATCTCCTTTTCGACTGGTTAAATTTCTTTTTGTCTTGATCTCTCAAGTTCTGTGCATCATTGATTAACAGGAGATAGTATCTTGCTTTATTTCCTTTTTATTGAATTCTGTTTCACTTATCAACAAAAACAAGGCATATGAAGGAATGAGAAGATAAAATTGGAGATTTCAGGAATCACTACTCGATTGTCATTTATTTAATTTTGATATTAAGCACCTCACGAATAGAGAAAGTTCGAACAGATTTCAATTCTTTCGAGTTAATGATCTCGGATGATTACGTGTGATATTTATACAGCTCACAATAACCATTTGTGGAGCACTGTAAAGTTTATGATTCCGCCTAATATAACCATCTAAAGCTAACTCTTAACATAATAGCCTAACCAATACATTGGATTGGGCTTAGCCATGGTCTGATACCGATCAAATCTTCTGATGCAAATCTGAATCTTGATTAAACTGAGATAGCTGCATCCCTCAAGGAAATGAGGGAAGAATGGCGGCGTAGTATGTCAATGAGTAGCTGCATAATAGCATTTTGATCCAACTTAACTCAACAGCAGCTTGAGCTTTCGCATGATATTCCGCCTCAATTGATAATCTAGCCGCTGTTGGTTGCTTCTTGGCAGACCAACTATGAGATTAGAGCCTAAATAAACACGAAAACGAGAAGTTGACCTCTTATCAGTAGCGTCACTAGCCCGTCAGAGTCAGAATAGCCATGTGGAACAAATTCTCCTGGTGTAAAGGAGAGACCATGGTAAAGAGTACCTTTGACATATCTGAGAAAACGTTTAACCTGATTAAAATCACCAGTAGATAGAGCATACATATGTCGACAGACAAAATCATCAACCAGAGCTGCCTTGTAATTATTACATATCGAAGGGCCCCAACCAAAATTCCTATATAGAGAAGGATTGGAAAGGGGAAGGATAGCATCATCAATAACCGACACTTTACAGAATGGGAGAGGAGTAAGACTTGCAATCTTACATGCCTGCCTTGGCCAAGAGTCAAGAGCATACTTTTGATGAGATAAAATGTAACCAAGTAGATGCAGATAGTAATAAAGCCTTATGCAATTGACTAACCAAAAACTGAATGTAGGAAGAATCATTGCGAGCGAGAGCAGAATCAATTTTGCTAGCAACAAACCCTTGATCAAGGAGAAAGCAAAAAAAAATAGAAAATCAAGCTATTGGAGCATGCTTAAGACCACAAAGAGCCTTATGTATTGACAAATATGATATGGTTTAGAGGAATTCACAAAACCTTGGGGTTGAGTAATGTAAGCAATGATACAAAAAAAAAAAAAAAAAGGTAATGTAAGCTTCTTCCTTTATCTTGCCATGTAGTAATGTATTAGGGATATCCATTTGCTTAAGAGACCATTTGTAATGTAGAGCAAGACTTAAAAAGAATTCTAATGGTTGGTTGTTTAGCAATTGGACTAAATGTTTTCTTATTGGAGTAGTATAAAAAAAAAAAACTGGACTAAATGTTTCAATGTATCATGATAGTCGATGTTCTCGTCTTGAAGATATCCTTCGGCCTAGTTTTATACCTTGTTATAGAACCATATGAATATGTTTTGATTCTGAATATGTAGATGAACTGAAATGTATAAGCTGGTGCAAAGTAGAGACAGTGGGATGAGGGGAAGACGACGAAAAAAATGCAAAGTAAAAGCACAAACCATTTGGTTGATTAAGTTGTTTTTCCACTTATGAGCATTTATTTAGACCCGGATAATCTTAATCTGTCAGATAGCTGTGTTCTCATTTTTCTTCTCCTTCTTGCTGTAAAATAAGATCGTAGAGAATCATCGAATGTTTCTTATTAACTGCAGGAAAGGCCTAAATGGATGAAAATCAGCTCGCTTGACGAACTGAAGACGAAAGTTGGGCATGTTATTGTCATGATTCTTTTGGTGAAGATGTTTGAGAGGAGCAAGATGGTGACTATAGCCACTGGAATGGATCTATTGAGCTATTCTGTTTGCATCTTCTTGTCTTCTGCTTCCTTGTACATACTTCACAATCTGCACAAGTCGGAATAACATTGCCCGAAAATACAAAAACGGAATCTATAGTCAGCACGGTATCCTATAGTTGGCTTGTTAATTTTGTATAAATAATCTTCCTTTGAATCTTTTTATGTTTTGTTTATTACATTCTTCATGAATGTTTAGGCCGTTTTGGTAGTCGTATAAAAGTTATAATTGAGAAAAGAGTAGAGCCTGTTAGGATTTTCGGAACTCCACAACGCCCTACGGATCTTGGAAACTACGAATCACAGAAATCGCAAAAGCAAATAGTGGTGCGTAATGAAACGGAAAGAAAAACGAGACACACGATATACGTGGAAAACCTCAACGCGAGGAAAAATCACGGGAGCCACACCAGTCCACTATGAAATCGATCAAGAGTACAAGTCTTCTTGCAATCTCTCTAAGATGTGCGTTTTCCCTCGCTTCTCTCTGTTTTTCTCTAAAAACTGATAACCCTAATTATGAGCAAACTGCTAAATAAATAGATCGGGCCCTATGGCCGAAATTACACACGGAGGTCCAAAAATATCGTTTTCGCTGCAGTCCGGGGTGCGACTTTATCCCTGGGGGCTCCCATTCCCACCTGCCCCTCGGTATAAACCACTGCTGAAGGTTGTCTGCACCCTAACAATCTCCCACTGGAAGATAACTGAAGCATCAACAAACAAACAACTGCAAACCCAAATAATCTCAATTTATGTGGACATAGTCATCTGACCCCTCTGGGTGTGGCTCCGGGCCCTTCATCTCTTCAAGCATGAAGGCCTACTGAATTTCAGTTTCTGAACAGTAACAGGCTTGGTCAACATATCTGCCGGATTTTTATCCCCCAAAATCTTCTCTAGCAAAAAATCTCCATCCTCCAAAAGCGAACGAATGAAATGGTACCTCAAATCAATGTGCTTCGTCCTGGCATGGAACACTGGATTTTTTGCAAGGTGTATAGCACTCTGGCTGTCACTGAAAAGAACGCAGTTCTCTTGCTTCAAACCCAACTCCTCCAAGAAGCCCTTCATCCAAGTCATCTCATTTACAGCCTCAGTCACGACCACATACTGAGCTTCTGTCGTGGATAGTGTCACTAATTTCTGCAGACGTGAGACCCAACTCACCGCTGTTGAACCCATAGTATAGATATAACCCGTGGTGCTTCGCCGTGTATCCTGATCACCGGAAAAGTCTGCATCCACATATCCCTGCACTGTCAACTTCCCTCTCCCAAAACAAAGTGGCAAATCAGTGGTACCTCTCAAGTATCGCATAATCCACTTTACTGCTTCCCAATGCTGTTTCCCTGGATTGCTAGCAAACCTGCTTAGAACTCCCACTGCATGGGCGATGTCTGGTCTCGTGTTCACCATCGCATACATTAGGCTACCAACGGCCAAGGTATATGGAACCTTGGCCATATGCTCTCTTTGTGCATTTGTCTTAGGTGATTCCCTTGAGAAAGTTTGAAATGACTTCCTGTCACGCCCTCGATTTTCAACATAAATAAATAAATATTTTTCTCTGTGAGATATCTCAATAACTCATAGATTAGTCCAAAAGTCATCTCACAATGCTATATCGACAATAAATGACAAATCTAATTTCGGTACCCATGTCCCATATAAATCGTTCTTCCAAAAATGTTACATTCTTTAAAAAAAAGAAGTTTAAATACAACTTTGAATCCAAATGGTGAGATTTCTGATGATGAAAATACTTTCATGCCATGCTTTAGAAATGTCATGCATCCCTCGCATCTCAATTCATGCCGCTTGGTTATACCTGAAAGGCTGAAACAACAAAGGGGTGAGCATACACTTCGCCCAGTAGGTATCCTCTTCTTTGTTTCAGACACATAAATGCACAACAATATATAATGCACATGAAGCATAACATAAGATTGACGAATAACAAGTAAGTCACCAAGCATATCATTTGATTATAGCAACCGAACAATAACACGTCACGCGTTACTCACGCTTACTTCTACGATATAACATTTAGATAACAATTTATCGAACTTCCCTCTTACCACGTTGTAAACCACAATATCATTATTCATCAACTTGATCTTCCGTATGTCTACTAGTGGGCTAGTCATTTGTATCCAACAATCATCATAAAGTCCATCATTACAATATCATAATTTCCCATTAGCAAAAGTTGCAAAATATATGTTTTCTTCCTTTGTCCCATTTACTCAATTTAAACCAACTTTCAACGTTCAATTTGTGTTTCCCTCCTAGCAGCCACGATTTCATTATGTTTGTTAACTCGAAAACATTTCAGCATTCTCTTCAATTTCATCAAGTATATCCATCGACTCTCACTAGTCAAAATCAAATATCCAACGCGTACTTAATAAAGAATATCCGTCACAAGACCAAACATTTCCAAGCTTCCAACATATTTCATGTGTCCATATGTACTTTTAGTACCCACGTATGACCAATGCTAAATGCAAATGAAATGAATGAGCAAGTACATCACACAAGGAGTATAAGACTAATGCGGAAACAATAGAATAGATTATACATAATAAAGTCGCTAGGTTCCCTTACTACCAATACGCCGTACCCGATACGTACCCGACTCCTCAATGAATATACATTCACATTATTATATTCAATACATACCCGACACGTCACGTGTGTCAGACATACTCATATGTCAAGTATCTTTTTCATTTAATCATTTCATCATATTCCGGGCATACCCCTTTCGGACCTCGTGCCACATTATCATATTCTCAATATCATTATACGTTCATCCCAATTCACATATATCACATGTGTCCAACCAAGTACCCAAGTGTCTAATGTAAAACCAAATATCCATCATTTTACTCATAATCAATACCTCAATACCGTGTATCCAATTTCCCTGAAAGACCGTGTCCTTCACAAAATATTTCATTTTCAAAAGAAATTTCTACAATAAAATAGACCACTTGTTTTTAATAGGGAACACATCCCTCTGCCGGATTTCGTGGGCTCCGTGCACCCCTGCCGGATTTCACGGGCTCCGTGCACCCCTGCCGGATTTCACGGGCTCCGTGCACCCATGGCCAGCTATACTGGTAATACTAATAATTTATCCATCAAAGCACGTTTAGTTCAAAAGCTCTTTCAAAAGATTTCATTTCGCCCTAACATCGCAATTTTATCAAAAGTGTCAAACGACTACGCGTACGCGCATGCCCGATATGTATTCCACGAGTTATCTCAATCAACATTAACTTCACATCAAAAACTGCTACTTTCTAGAAGAAACTAAGGTACAACCCTTACACATTTTCGAAGGTATGCGAGTCTAGTTTCCGAATCAAAAGGCGGATTGAAATTTCAAGCTTCCTAGACAAAATTATAGTCGTTCCCGTAAGATGCGACAATGCTGTCAGCACTGCAAATTAACTACCACAGTCCGATAAAACATTTCTTATATTTTCTGTACTTGGAATCTCTCTCTGAAAATTTTACACGATATAGTAGACTCAATAATAAACCCACAGTAAAAATATCAAAACTTTCCGAGCTGTCCAGGTAACCCAAATAATTTTGGTGAAATTCAGCTGTGAGCAAAATTAACAACAGAACAACCTTGTGTTCAAAAATCCACTAAAATTCGCATACTCATTCTTTTCCAGTGATTCCAACACCAAAACATAGCTAACTAATCAATGTTTAATACCCATGAGGACCCATAACCAATAAACTTGTTAACTATCACGAAATTAACAGGATACGTAGTCCCCTACAATCTGCCCCGATTTCCAGATTTCCAAAACGCAGTTTAGTGCGAGAATCGTTTAGAAATAACTTCTTCATATTTTGCTCTAATTTTTGGACACAATCTGGTATACTCACATATGAACATCATATAAAAATTTCAGAAAATAAGGAGAAGAATTTACTAGGTCTAACACATTAAAACCCAAAGGCCGAAAACGCAGATTCAGCAAGACAGAGAAACAGAGTATAGCTCGGTGCGTAATTTTTCTAGACTTTGTTTCAAGGAGTTTCAATATGAAATTTTTACACAACACAAAAAACTCATAGAGGAACATCCCATAAAAATTTCGTAAAATTTGGAGGAGTTTAACCTTTTCTGAAAATTCATAGATGTAGGGTGTGAAATCATACATTTCCTGTGACAGATTTCTCATAACACAAACATATGGAGAAAGAGAAGAAACCCCTACCTCAATGTGCTTGAGCTCCAAATCCAAGCTTAAGCCTTAACCCTCCATGTGAAACCCAACTGAAAATACCCCCTCTCAAGCGAAACCAAGCGAAACTCGAGCTCCAAACGCGTGTAGATGACAGATTTATGTGTAATTTGAAGTGGGTTTTGAGTATTGATGAGTATTTTGGTGTGGGAGTGTGAGAAATCAAGAGAGGGAGAAGAGAGGAGAGAGCCGGCTGCCATGGGGGAGAAATAAAATCTGATTCTCTCTCTCTCTCATTCCTTTTAAAGTGCCAAAACCCTAATGACACCTCTCACCCCTAATTTCATGAATGTGTTACAACAAGGTCTGAAACTAAACATTTCTCCACATTCACCCACACACAAACATTCAAATTAAATTCTTCAAAGCTCCAAATTTTATTCGAAAAAATTTTACACAAATTTCCGGGTCTTTACACTTCCCAAGGATGTGCTAACTGCCTTAGCATCCTACATATTGAACCTCTCCAGAACATATTCAATATACTCAGCCAGACTCAATCGCAAGGTCCCCGAGCCTTATCCCTGTTGATTCTCATCCCAAGTATTTGCTTAGCTGCACTTAGATCTTTCATAGCAAACTCCTTTGCCAACTGTTGCTTCAACCTGTTGATCTCCCTAACACAGGAACCTACTACAAGCATATCATCTACGTAGAGCAATAAAACAATGTAGCTAGACTCAAACCTCTTGAAGTAACAACAATGATCTCCGTTGCACCTTGTGTAGCCACTATGCTGCATGAAACCATCAAACTTTCTGTACCATTGTCTAGGAGCCTGTTTCAAATCATACAAACTCTTCTTGAGTCTGCACACCATCTCTTCCTTGTCTTTCACAATGAAGCCAACAGGCTGCTTCATGTAGATTTCTTCATCCAAGTCTTCGTGAAGAAAAGTAGTTTTAACATCTAACTGCTCAAGGTAGAGATTTTTAGCAGCAACCAAACTCAACACCACTCTGATAGTTGAGCTAACTGCCAAGTACCATTGGAATGAAGAGAATCCATCTCTTCCTACATTGCAGTCTTCCACTTAGCAGACTCAGAAACCTCCAAAGCCTCATCATAGCACTCGGTTCTCCACTGTCCGTCAAAAGCAAGTAATCAAGCGAAGACATGTATTTCGGATTCGGCTTGTGTACTCTGGTTGACCTCCTTAACTCTCTGACCGCTGAACTAGTCCCTGTCTCTGGAGCTGCCCCATCTGAAGCTCTCTCCTCTCCCTGACTAGACCTTTGCTCAACCCTACTGTCATCTGGAAGATCCTACAACCCAAAGTACTAAGATGTATCTTCATCTCCCACTACTCTGTTTGCTGTCCCCGTCTTTGTACATCACCTTTTCATTAAACACAACGTCTCTGGTTCTGATTATCTTCCTGTTCTTGTCATCCCAAAAATGATAACCAAACTCATCTCCGCCATATCCAATAGCACTTTTGTGACTTAGCATCAAGTTTATCCCTGTCCTTGTCGCTAATATGCACGTAAGAAACACAACCGAAAACACGTAAGTGTGAGAGATTTACCTCTTTACCACTCCAAACCTCCTTTGGTATGCCAAAGTTCAACGAAACTGATGGCCCAAGATTGATCAAATATGCTGCTGTGTTGACTGCATCTGCCCAAAACATCTTGGGCAACCCTGCGTGTATCCGCATGCTCCTAGCACGCTCAGTCAAGGTCCTGTTCATCCTTTCTTCAATGCCATTATGCTGCGGAGTCCCTGGAGGTGTCCTCTCTAATCGAATCCCGAATAGATCGCAGGCTCTCTTGAACTCCCCCAACTCATACTCTCCGCCGTTATCGAACCTTAACCTCTTTACTTTCAAATCTGTTTCATTCTCAACCGTGGCTTTCCACTTCTTGAAGACTTCAAAGACTTCTGACTTATGCTTCATGAAGTATACCCATACCTTCCTCGAGTGATCGTCGACAAAAGTAAAGTAGTAATAAGAACCGCCAAGAGAAGACACAGTAGTTGGACCCCAAACATCTGTATGGACAAGCTCTAGCTTCTGAGCCCTTGGAGGCGTGCCGCCTTTCTAAAAGCTAACCCGTTTCTGTTTACCGAAGATGCAATCCTCACACATGTCAATATCCACTCTCTAAACCTGGTAGCTTCCCATTCGACCGCAAAACCGTCATTCCTTTCTCACTCATGTGCCCCAGTCTTCTGTGCCAAAGATTTGAACTTTCCTTGCTGTCTACAACTGCAAGTGTGTCGCTACCATGTGAAGTCAAGTAAAGTGTACCAACTTTCTTCCCTTTAGCCGCCACCATGGTACCATTGGAGACTTTCCACGTGTCCCTGTGAATGTTGATGTATAACCTGCTGTTGCAAGCTGTCCAACCGAAACAAGATTCCTCTTCAAATTCGGAACGTGCCTGACATCTTTCAGGCACTTTCTGTACCCCTGCGTCACAATCTGAACATCACATCTTCCCACAATACTACAAGGCTCATCATCCCCCAAGTATACTTTCCCAAAGTCCCCTGCTACATAGTTCTGTAGAACCTCCCTGTTAGCAGTTGCAAGGGATGAGGCACCCTAATCAATCACCCAGGCGTCGCTGTTCATAGCCCACTATTAAGGGTGAGCACGGGTCGGATCAGGTCGGGTTTGTCGGCACCCGATCCGAACTGGTCGGGTTACGAAAGTGAGGACTCAGACCGACCGATCGTATTGACTGAACCGCCCGAAAGAGGGGTTTTGGTTTTCCGGTCGGGTCGGTCGGTTTGGTCGGGTTTGCTACGGATAGCAAAAAAAACCACAAAACCCAATAGATCAACAAATTTAACACAGCAAAAACACCATGTAAACAACCTCAACTTTTATAGAAAATTGTTTACAGAAACGAAATCAGTCGAAAAGAAAAAAATCACAGACATCTTACAAGACTTCTTGCCGACATCGTTTGAAAATCAGAGTTCAGAGAGAGGATGAGATAAGGTTAGTGGCCAGTGGCCATGGAAGGTGGACGGCGGCGGATCCATGGCCTGAGATTTGCATAGGCTGCGGATCAATGGCCTTAGTCGTCGACTTCGAGGGAGAGAGAGAGAGGGCTGTAGTGGGCGGACGGACGTGGACTGGAGGTGGTGGACGGCGGCCGGTGGTGGATGGAGGAGCTTCACATCTTAGAGAGAGAGAGAGAAGACAGAGAGAGAGAGAGAGTGGGGGCGGTAGATCTGGGAATGGGAAGAAGATAGGGTTTGGTGTAGGTTAGATATTGGTTGATTGCTAGGATTGTTACACGTGTAAGGGTGATGTAATGCATTGTATTTTAAAAGGTCGGGTCGGGTCGGGTCGGTTCCGTCGGATCGTGTATCATTTAACCTGTGACCCGCCCGAAACCCTGTAAAAAAATCACTCTCCCAACCCGTGAACCGCCCGAATGGTGGTCGGGTTGGGCGGGTTGGTCGGGTTACGCGGGTGAGTGCTCACCCCTACCCACTGTTATTCTTCTTCGGTGCTTTGCAAGTTGCTGACATATGACATGTCTGACCACAATTCCAACATTCACCTTTAATGGGCCGAACCTGAACCTAAGATTTAGCCTTATTTACCTTTCCCTTCGATTTTGACCTGTTTCTGTTCTGATTCTGACCACCCTTGGTCTGGCTTCTGCCCCTCTTCTCAAAACTTAGAGCTGAACCTGAATTGGAACTTTCAATCGAATTTCTTTTGACCTCCTCGGTCAAAATTAAACTGACAACCTCACTCAATTTCATCTTTTCTTTCCCTGCCGAATTACTGACTGTAGTAACTGTACCTTGCCAGCTCTCTGGCAACTGAGACAGAATTAACAAGGCTTGAACCTCATCATCAAACTTGATATCAACAGACGTAAGTTGATCAATAATCGTATTGAACTCACTGAGATGTGACATAAAGGAAACCCTTTCAGCCATAGATAGGTTGAATTTTTTTTTTCATAAGATGTACCTTATTCGCAGCAGACGGTTGCTTGTACATCTTCTTCAGCGCTGCCAAAAGCTCCTCCATCGTTTTTCTTTCAATATGTTGTGGGTGACTGCCTTTGAAAGGGACAGGCGAATAACTCCTAACGCCTTCCTGTCCAGAACGTCTCAATCCCCGTCGCTCTCTTCAGTCTTCTTCCTTTTTTCTTTACCCTGCAACGGCCAGTAAAGATCCTTCTGATACAGATCGTCCTATATCTGCATTTTCCAGTACGCGAAGTCTGACCCATCAAACTTGTCGATCCTCTGTTTGCCTTCTTCAGAACCCATAGCTCCCACTGAAACCCTAGCCTGCCCGAACGGGATTAAACCGTAACTTGTAAACAAACCCTACCGCAACCGCGACTCGGATACCAGTTGTTAGGATTTTCGGAACCCTACAACGCCCTACGGATCTTGGAAACTACGAATCACAAAAATCGCAAAAGCAAATAGTGGTGCGTAATGAAACAGAAAGAAAAATGAGACACAAGATATACGTGGAAAACCTCAATGCGAGGAAAAACCACGGGAGCCACACCAGTTCACTATGAAATCGATCAAGAGTACAAGTCTTCTCGCAATCTCTCTAAGATGTGCATTTTCTCTCGCTTCTCTCTATTTTTCTCTAAAAACTAATAACCCTAATTATGAGCAAACTGCTAAATTAATAGGTCGGGCCCTATGGCCGAAATTACACATGGAGGTCCAAAAATATCATTTTCGCTGCAGTCCGGGGTGCGACTGTAGACACCCCACCTTGGTAGTCCGTAATGCTTAGGCCCCACGCAGAGCCAACGCCCAATGATGATAATGTTACTATTGGTTATGACCGTTTTGCTGGAGTCAACTTGATGCATAGATGTCTTAAGATAGCTTGTCGCCGTCCTTCTTGTGTCAAACCCCATAAAATCTTTTTATCGAGTCACAAAATGTTGTATTGAGTCGCAAACCTTTTTCAAAATATAGTATTCCGTACTGAGTCATTTTCAAAATTATGTTGTGTGTTTTGGGATATTAAAATGATTTGTTTTTGGCCCTCAAATAATGCCTAAGAGTGTGGACACGTGTTTTAGCCTTGGTGGCACCGTCGATCTTCAATATAGTTTGCTTTCGGCCCATTTTTCATAAACCAAAATTCTTTATTTTTATGTTTGGATTCCATCATCATTTTGTACTTTAAAATCCCTTTTTATTGATATATAATATGCCTCTATGCGATTTAAAATGAGGGAGATGCAAGCCTTTTACCGAAGTCACTTATTTTCTGACCACCTGAGGGTAAAATGGTCATACAATTAAATGTACAAATTATTTTGCATCCAAACACTTGGGTTATAAAGTAGACTTAACAAGCTTTTCAACGGTACCAACCATGCGCAAATCCGAGTTCGAGAGTGTCCGGAGCAAGCCCATGAAGTTAGCCATTTTATGCTGTCTTGACCCGAGCCCGAGCCCGACCCGAGCCAGGCCTAGGGCCGGTCCGGCCCTAATTTGTTTTTAAAAATTATTTGGAACCTTCTAGGTTCGCGTGTCACCGCCTTTGTGTATGGAAAATGCGTATTTTCTTGAATCCCACATCGAAAAACTAGAGTCTTTTGCTCTCCAACCAAGCCTATATATACCTTCCCTTGCCTAACCTTTCAAATGGTACAGAACCACCATTCAAGGCAATTTGGTTAGAATTGTGGTTCAATAAGCTTGAGCCCAGGCTAGAGGTTAAATCTTAGGCCAAACGACTCGAGCTAGTTTAAAGTTTTCTTGAGCTGTCTTGCATCGAGACGGTTCTAGTTCGGCGGTGTAGCCCAGATCCTGCCAGTTTCTGAGGGCAGCTAGCTTGGTTCTACGGAGGTTAGGTAGGGTCTTTCTTTTCTTTATTGTTTAGTTTATTTGTTTAAGTTTTATTTAGTTTTATTTGTTTAAGTTTTATTTATTTTGCTTAGATTAGTTTGCATATTTAGGATTTATTTTTTGCTTAGGATATTTGCTTAGGATTTATTTTTCCTGCTTAGTTCATGCGTGTTTTAGGATTTAATTTAGCTTAAATTAATTATTGCTCAGCATGTAGAATTACCATTTTGCCCTTGCATGTTTAGTATAGTTCATATATCACCGCTGCATGCACACACTTGCACGTAATTGTCATCGTTGCATGATTTAATCCTTAGTGTAGTCGTTACTCTGTTCGAGTGGTTCCTCGCACGTAACGTACCCTGTCGTTACGCTGCCTGCACAAGCACTCGTAAATGTCTTATTTCTAGTCCTTACCCTGTCCGCATGCATGTTTATGAAGATGCAAGCAATTGGAGGGGGCAAAGCGTAATTTTGGTAAAGAGAGAGAGTGGGATACCGCACAGTGTAACAGATCATGCCGCACGGTTTGGATAACCAAACCGCACGGTGCCGAAGGCTTTTTTTCCGGCTGAAACTGCCAAGTTTGCTCCGTCTTCTTCGCTCTTTTGGTTCAAATTGATCGGTTATTTCTCAAGGATTGTGAGAACCGACTCCCTTCGTCCGAAATCTTCTTCTCCATAAAAAATCTTGATCAAAACTTCGTGATTCAAACCCATGGCGAGTTCTAGTAGTAGTGAGGATCGATTATCCCCGTCCGGCGCTGAACCGCCGTCGCCAGTTCACGTGGAAGAGAGTTCGGCATACCGGCGGTGGGTGAAGCGACCTTGATGGGTGACATTTTTCCGAGTCCGGTTGGCTCGATTGAAATGATTATCGGCGGCGATGGGCACCGCACGGTGCAAATTGGGGAGGATAGACCTCGTACGGCGGCGATTGGCGGTGATGAGCCATGCATGGCCGAAGTAAGTGGCGAGGGGCCACTTTTGGTGGCTTCTAATGGTGATACGGTGGTAATGGGTGAGACCCATGGTTCGGCCAGCAGTGGTGGTGGTCCGGTGGTCGCGGGAGAAACCCTGGTGAGTAGTTTTGCTGATGATCAGTCTACAAGAGACCGAAGTGCTGTCATGCAAGGTGGCGAGAGCGGTTCTGGACCTATGGAGGTCGATGTGCCGGACACGGGTGCACGGGTCACCGAGGTGGAGATGGATATTGAGGGGGTGCACGGTTCTGGTGGAGCAGAGACCCGCTGGTGAGGGTGTAGACACTGGTTCTCAAGAGAGCTTAGTTCTTGGTGACCTCTCGAGTGGTTCCCTGGTTCTCGAGGTGCCGGTGAGAGGCGAGGGGTCGTCGGTGGCTATCCCGGTGATCAGGGGGGACCTGGGAGAGGAGACGGTGACCGTTGAGGAGGCTCGGGCTTCGAGCAGTAGTGGCGAGGAGATGAACGTCCGAGAGGAGGCACACACTGAGGTGGTTAGACCCACCATGACAGTTTCTCGGGTTTTTACTGGCTTGGCTCAGTCACTGGGCACGGGGAGTGCTGTTGGTGGGGAGAGTTCAGACCCACCAGTTGTCCCTACCGCAGTTGGTTCTTCCCGGGCTCCAGGTTTTGGCTTGGCCGATACACTGGAGGGAGTGAGTGACGAGGACTTGGCATGGATTCTTCGGGAGGATCCGACCTTTGCTGAGGTGTTGGGGGAGAGAGTGCCTGGACACGTTCAGGACGTGGTCTTGGAGGAGAGACAGGGAGGAGTTGAGGCTGCAGGAGAGCCTTTGTCCTTGGCGGCGGAGGTGGAGATAGCCGAGAGTAGCAGGGCTCCGTTCACTCCAGAGACTTACGTGCCACGGGCGCACTTCTTCATACCGCTGGGGTGTGACGTGTACTCGCCGGTACACCTGTTCTACTGTGAGACGACCTTGCAAAGGGACCCGGAGACCCATAGCTCGGCACGTCCACTGGTATGCATTTTAGTTATTGCATTTTGATCACTGTACTTGCCTTTCATTCTAGTATTTGCATGCTTTCATGATTGTTGCCTGAGAGACTTGTATTTGCTTTCTGAATCAGCGACACACCTCCTTGCCTGTGTATGGAGGTTCGTCAGACTCCCTTGAGCGTTTTGAGAGCTTGCCAGGGGCAGTGAAAGAGATAGTGGTGGGCACAGGCTTTATGGAGTTTATTCGGCTTTTGACGCCGACGCGGGTGGACCGCAGGTTACTGAGAGCTTTAGCTGAGCGTTGGTGGGACACCACCAACACTTTTCACTTGAGGTTTGCTGAGATGACAGTGACGCCTCTGGACTTTTCGGCGATCACTGGTCTGAGAGTCGGCGGGGAGCCGATACCGTTCGACTCGGGGCTGTATAGGGACAGAACGGCCATCAGGTACTTTCTGGGGAGAGAGGTTGGAGAGGGAGAGCCCATGGTGCGGTTTGACCACTTGCCGGTCATATGGGATCACGAGCCAGAGTCGCCGACTGAGGCGGCTCAGATGGCTAGAGCTTACTTGCTGTACTTGTTTGGTGTGTCCCTGTTTCTGAACAGGCGGTGTGGGGTTCACCTGGGTTGGCTCCCGGCACTGGCGGACTTGAGCAGGGTGTCTAGCTTGGACTTTGGAGGTGCTGCTTTGTGCACCCTTTACTGCTTCTTAGGTTCTGCTAGCCGCGGCGAGGGGATGAGCCTCGGCGTCTTCTGGAGGGTGGTTGAGGTAAGATGTTTCATGCTTTCTTTTGCTTTCCAGTACTTTGAATATTGCCATGTATATTGCTGCTTCTGTTTGCTGATAATGCCTTTAACCCTGCAGGTGTGGGCTTACGAGGTGCTGGGAATGTATCCGCCAGCCAACAGACATGACGACGAGGCAGTGATCCCCCGAGCGGCGCGGTGGGATCGAGGGTACCGTGGCACCGGTATACACGTGGGAAGGATCAACGATTTCCGCCGCTTCTTGGACCAGACTGACGGGAGTACGGTATGACTTTGCACTTGCTTTCAGATTTGAGCTTTCTGTTCTGCGTTCAACTTTTTCTGATGAAGTCGAAATTCCTGACAGGTGAGGTGGCATGTCTGGGATGATGTCCCGGACGAGTACTTGCAGAGGAGTAGGGAGGTGACACGGGGACGAGTACTGCTGGAGTCCCCGTACGGTTGGCAGTGGTACCTGGGAGAGAGGGTGCCTTGTCAGTCCCTTAGGTTGGAGCACTTTAGGATACCAGGGCGTATTCCCCTTAGCGTACAGCGGACCGACGAGTACGCGTGGGCAGAGATAGAGAGGTACACTGTGCTGGACACCGAGCTTCCTTTCAGCAATTCCTCGGACTGTGAGGCCTTTCTGACTGAAGACTTGGCTAGCTTTCTGGACGTGGAGACACTTATAGCAGCCATAGAGACTGCTTTGCCAGTGTTGGGGAGAGAGGTAGAGGTCCAGACAGCTGGAGGGATGATAGGAGTGGTGGACATTCCTTCAGTTGCGCCTCCGCTTGACCTTACTTCTATTTAGGTAACCTGTAAAAAAAAGAAAATACAATTTAGTTTGCATTTTTTTAGGCATTTATTTGGAATACCTATGTAATGCTTTTAAATTTTTTTGCAGATCCCTGCCAGCTGGGCGTCAGAGTCCTATCAGCTGATCCTGGATCTTGAGGGTTTAGTGCGCCGGCTGATGATTGGTGACGTTCTCGCGGTGCGTCCTCAAGCTGAGCCGGGAGTGGTGATCCGAGAGGGTGGAGCTGGTAGAGGAAGAGGTGCTAGAGGCGGTGGAGGAGCTCGGGGAGTTAGAGGTGGAGCCCGTGGTGGTGGCGGCGCTGAGAGAGGCGGTGGAGCCAGAGTTAGAGGTGGCGACAGAGGCCGAGGTGCCCGGGGGGCTGACAGAGGTGGTAGAGCCAGAGCTGGTGACGCAGGCAGGGCTGCGGGAGGAGCGAGGAGAGGAGTTGGGCGTAGAGCTGGTCGTAGCCTTTCTCCTGGCAGAGGGACTTCTCAGGTAATCCTTTTGCCTTTGTTACTTGTGCTTTTGTGCTTGCAGACTTGTATATCAGCTTTGTATATCGATGAAATTTGCTTTTGCTTGTGCAAAGTACTTCTCCACCTCCGAGGTCAGAGCTCAGGAGGGCGAGGTGTACTGGAGGTGGCCTTGTAGCTCCTCCGTCTGACAGAGAGCTTCGAGGCCGCCAGTCTTCAGCTGAGAGACTGGGAGGGAGTGCACTGGGAGGTCCAGCTCCGCCGTCACGGTGGACGTTCAGGCAAGGAGAGACAGACAGTAGTGAGGACGAGGATACGGGTCCTGCTGAGTCCGAGGAGTTCAGACCACTGGTCCAGAAGCGTGCCCGTTCTTGAGTAGGTAGGTCAGGCTGTGTGCCTGCTTTTGACTTTAGGGCGCCTGTTTGCCCGTTTTTACATTTTATTTCCATGGATGCGGCCTGCGTGCCATGGTAGTATTGATGATGATGTTGGTCCTATTTTGCCCCTGGATAGATGCACATTTTATTTGATATGGATGCTTGCACACAGTTTTATAGAAATCAGCATTTCGTTATGTAAAATGATTCACATTAACAAAGACTTGAATCTAAAACCAAATCTAGCACTGAGAATGTGTGAGATACTGTGGGGAAATATATGTATGGGAATTTTGAGACTGGGAGAGACATGTGAGTTGACTCGATAGAATTTGACACCCTTTTGGCTTTATGTGGAAAACTGGAAAAGAGAATAAAATGGGAGGAATTTAGAGTGTAAACGCCCCGAAACTTGATAATTTGGCCCGGTTAATCATACAAACCCTGGAAGTATGTCACAATGCTGGCAAGCCCATAAATTTTGAGCAAATCTTGAAGAGTTGCGATTCGGTGTGCCTGAACTCGGTTTTTGGCGGGCCCGGGCCTTCCAAATGAACAGAAACTTGATGAATCTCGGAAATGTGCTTGACACCATCTCCCCGAGCTTGAAAACGCATGATACGCTCTTGCTTGAACTGAATATCTCGAGAATTTGTAGAGAAAGTCCCAAAATTTTGCCCGAATTTCCGTATCCGAGGTTTTTGGTGTATCCGTCTATCGAGACATTTTTTTTGAAAATGCCAAGCAATCCTCTCTTTAAGCTTTGGATACTTGTTTGGAGTGGGTCCCGGAGGGCCAAAGTTGGAATTTTTGGCCAAGAATGGCCACTGACACCGTGCGGTGTAGGAATATGTGCCGCACGGTGCATGCATTGATGTTGTGCGGTGTTGATGCCCAGTTGGCCCACTTCTAACACTGTTTGCTTGCAGTCTGCTGTATGTTTTGACCTCCCGAGGTATGTTTGCATGTCCAAGAGCCTTGAAAGGCTAAACCCAATCTATCTTGAGGAAGTTTACAAATTTTGCTTGACCTTCGCGCTTCCCGATGCGGCACGCTTCCCGAGGCGCATGTTTTTCGAGATTTTTGAACTTTTCTTGCTAGAATGGCTATAAGTAGCCTTGCTTCCATGGCCTTCTCATTCTCCACAGCCTCTTCCACTTTCTCTCAATGGCCGTTAGTATCTCAGCTTTGGTCCGCCCTTGGCTTGATGAACTTGATGGCTTGGGCTGGCTGAACTTTCGTGACCATAGGTTGGCGTCAATGCGCTACATTCGGGATGTAACTATACGTCCCGAGTTGCTTCATGCTGCTATCCGCTTCTGGGATCCGGAAGTGCATGTGTTCCGCTTCGGCTTGCAAGAGCTATGCCCCACGGTGGAAGAGTTCCACGCGTACCTTGGAGGTTTCGACCTGGAGATACCTGTCATTCCTCTTCAGGGAGTGAGCTATGCTGATGTACTGTCCCCAAAGTTGGGTTTGAGCAAAAATGCGGCTAAGTCCATGATCCAGGGAGGCGTTCTCAACATCTCGCGTTTGATCAATCAATTCCGTCCAGAAGGCTTTGCTTTGTGTCTTGTGATCTTAGCGGCATTCTTGTTTGTCCGTTTAGATCATTAGGCAAGTGCTGCATTGGTGTGAGTGGCCAGGCAAATTGAGGAGCGTAAGGATGTAGCTCCAATGGTTTTGGCTGAAACTTTGATGGGCTTGGATGGAGTCCATGCTGGGCGGACCAATGTTTTTGAAGAAAGTGCTTTGCTCCTACATGTAGGTTTCTCACTCAGCTCTCCTTTTTCTGGTTTTGCACTCGTTCTCGTTTTATCTCAATGCTCGGGTTTAGGCTTTCTATGGTTTCTTACTTGTCTTTTCTCTCATGCAGATTTGGCTGTGTGACAAGGCTGCTCTTCTGGAGGCAGTGCCGCGAAACAGAATTCATGAAACACAGGGTTTCGTTAAGAGGGATTACCGGGAGTTTCACAGGAGTGTCCCGGGTTGGGTTCAGGTGCTTTCTCAGCTTAAAGAGGATACCATTTCTTGGCATTTGAACTGGCTGACTTGTCCTACCATGACAATGAGCAACATGGGACGTCATCGAGTAGTGCTGGCAGGTCTGACCTGTTGGACCTTTTACATTCCGTATCGCATTCTCCGACAGCTCGGTGTTAGTCAAGTAGTACCATCTGTATATCCTGAAGACTTTGTCGTGCTCAACTTCAATCATGCGACAATCCAGGCCTATCAGCGTACTTGGAGAGAGCGCATTGTTGTTCCCAGGGATCAGTATTCAAGCATTGTGCTTTCGGGGCGTTACAAAAGGTGGTTGACACAAGAGATTGCGACAAGAGAGAATGGAAATCAAGTGTGACTTTTGCTTTAGCCTTAATGTACCCGAAATAAATTGCTGACCCACGACATGTTTCATGTGGGTCGAAGCTTTGCTTTTTTGTGTTTGAAAGATTCATGCTCAGCCATGTAATCGAAGAAATTAGTTTGAATAAAAGTGAATTTATGAAAATTTTCTGCTTTGATTCTCATTGATTGTAATTGCAAGTGCAAGTGACGGTTGTGAATCAACTCAAGAGATGTTTCAAAAGATTGTGACCGAACCTCAGTGTGAGGATGCCTACGTATCCTTTAAGAAAGGAATCAGGTCATGACGTAGTTCATGCCTAAAAATATTGGTTAGGGTTCACTCGAGTATTTTCACTCTCCTTTTGCGCTCTAACTTTTGCCTAGTACCGCCCTTTCGGGTTTTCGGTCTAGCGAGCTTTCAATTGATTTTGTCTTGAATTTGCCTAAGCCGCCCAATGTGGGTTTTCGACTTAGCAGACTTGCTCTAATTTTTGCCTGGCACTGCCCGCCCTTGCGGTTTTCAGTCCAGCGAGCTTCTCTCAGGGGTAGTATCTCTTGAGTTGATCCATGTTGACCAATGTAGAGAATTCGTTACCATCAAGATCAATGAGCTGAGTTGCGCTTCCTAACAGAATTTTCTTGATGATGTACGGCCCTGCCCATTTTGGCCGAAATTTCCCACGTGGATCGAAAACTGGAGCCCGGATCTCCTTCAGAACCATGTCTCCTTCTTGCAAATTCCTGGATTTGACTTTCTTGTTGAAAGTGCGTGCGATTCGGCGCTGATACCCCTGAATGTGATACAAGGCTTTGAGCCTCCTTTCATAGAACAACATGAGTTCTTCAAACCTTGCGCTTTGCCAATCAGCTTCTTCTATGTCTGACTCTATCATGACCCGCAGAGATGGTACTTCAAGCTCGATAGGGAGAACAGCTTCCATACCGTAAACCAAAGAATAGGGTGTTGCCCCTGTCGGAGTACGGATAGATGTCCGGTATCCCCAAAGTGCTAACGGCAGCTGCTCGTGCCAGTTCTTTGCAGACTGAATTGTTCTTTCCAGTATTGACTTGATTGTTTTGTTGGCAGCTTCCACAGCTCCGTTGGTTTGTGGCCGGTAGACGATCGACTTGTGGGCTTGAATCCCAAAATCTTCGAGAACTTCCGCAGCTCTACCTTTGAAGTGAACACCATTGTCAGACACGAATGCGTGAGGCACGCCATACCGGTAAATGATGTTCTGCTTGATGAAGTGAGCGACCTGAACCGCTGTTAGGGTTGTGTATGACGCAGCCTCAACCCACTTGGTGAAATAGTCAATGGTGACTAGGATGAACTTGTTCCCGTTTGAAGCAGCCGGGGTGATCTTGCCGATGACGTCGATGCCCCAGGTTGAGAAAGGCCAGGGGGAAGTCATGGAGTGTAGCTCTGATGGCGGTATGTGCATGAGATTGGCATGAATCTGGCACTTGTGACACCCCCGTACATATTTGATGCACTCAGTTTCAATCGTAGACCAGAAGTACCCTTGTCGCAAGACTTTCTTGGCAAGCATTGCCCCGTTCATGTGAGGGCCACAGACTCCGTTGTGGATTTCTTCCATAATTCTGGTTGCTTATGCATTCCGCAGTGGGATCTTCGGTACAGCCTGCCCCCGCAGATAATGTAGTGAGACGCTAGCTTTCGGAGAGCTATCTGGTCCTTCTTGTCAGTTTCAGCCGGGTATTCGCCCTTTTCAACGAAGTTCCAGATGTCATGGAACCAAGGAAGATCATCGTCAGGCTCATCAATAGCCATGACGTATTCGTAGACGGGCTTGTCCCTTTGCTCAATCATGATTGGCCGGAGTTTGACTCCGTTCGGTATCTCCACCATGGAGGCTAATGTTGCCAAAGCATCGGCAAATCGGTTGTTTAATCGAGGCACATGTGTGCAAGTGACTACCTGGAATCGTGGAATCAGATCGTCGAGGTCCTTATGATAAGGCTTCAACTTGTCTTCTTTGACCTTCCAGTCGCCGTTGGCTTGTGAAACTACCAGGTTGGAATCTCCAATCACTTCTAACCTTTTGACACCGATTTCGAGGGCAGCTTCCATCCCCATGATGCAGGCCTCGTATTCCGACTAATTGTTGGTGACTTCGAAGTTTAACTTGAATGCAAGAGGGATGTGCGACCTGTCTGGAGAGATGAGCAGAACTCCGATCCCGAACCCTTTCTGGTTGGCAGCCCCGTCAAAATATAACAACCATACATCATTGGTTGTTGTCATGACATTTTCATCGGGAAATTCGAACTCCACGTCTTTTGGACCTTCTACAGCCCTTCCTTTTACAGACTTCCGAGTCGCATACTTGATATCAAATTCAGCTAGTAAAAGCAACCAGCGTGCCAGTTTACCAATAAGAACCGGCTTCTCAAACAGGTATTTGAGAGGGTCCATTCAAGAAATCAGCCTTACTGAGTAGGCCAGCATGTAGTGTCTTAGCTTCTTAGAAGCCCAAATCAAAGCCCATCAAACTTTTTCCAGAGGAGTGTACCGTTCTTCCCACCCTAACATCTTCTTGCTGATGTAGTAAACTGCTTTCTCGCTTCCGCCTTCGCCTTCTTGTGCGAGCATGCATCCCATGGCTGATGTGGTAACAGATAAGTACATGATGAGAGGTTGCCCCGGTGTTGGTGGCATTAGTACCAGAGGGTTCTGAAGATAACTTTTGATGGCTTCAAAAGCTTGCTGGCATTTGTCGTCTCATTTGAATGGCATGCCTTTCTTGAGTAGTTGAAACATCGGCTCGCAAGTTAAGGTCAACTTGGCGATGAATCTGCTGCTGAACTGAATTTTCCTGAGAAAACTCCGCACCTCCTTTTCTGTCCGGTGTGGTTCCATTTCGAGAATAGCCTTAATCTTGGAAAGATCTATCTCAATGCCCCGCGTGGTGATCATGAATCCCAACATTTTTCCAGCTGTAACTCCAAATGTACACTTCTTAGGATTGAGACGCAACCGGTACTTGTGAATCCTTTCAAAGAACCTTCTGAGTGCGGGTAAGTGCCCTTCTCTTTCTTTGTCCTTGACGATCATGTCATCGACGTAGACCTCAACTTCCTTGTGAATCATGTCATGTAATAACATTGTGGCTGCCCTCTGATAGGTTGACCCGGCGTTCTTTAATCCGAAGGGAATGACCCTGTAACAATAAGTGCCCCACTCTGTGGTGAAAGTAGTCTTCTCGCGGTCTTCGGGAGCCATGAGATGGTTGTATCCGGAGAAACCATCCATGAAAGAAAGGAGTGTGTGTCTGGCAGTGTTGTCCACAAGTATGTCTATGTGGGGCAACGGGAAATCGTCTTTAGGACTAGCCTTGTTCGGATCCCTGAAGTCTACACAGACCCGAATTTTTCCGTTCTTCTTGGGAACCGGAACAATGTTTCCGACCCACTGAGGGTATTCTGTTACCATTAGGAATCCGGCGTCTATCTGCCTCTGAATTTCCTTCTTGATTTCTAGCACCCAATCTGGCCTTATTTTCCTCAGCTTTTGCTTGACAGGCTTTGCATCTGGATAAAGCGGGATTCGATGCTCCACAATTTCGGGGTCGATACCAGGCATATCGGCGTGTGACCATGCAAAAACGTCCTCGAATTCTTTCAGGAGATCCGAGTGGGCTTTGAACTCTTCAGGAGATAATCCGGAACCAATTTGAACCATTCGCGGATCGTTTTCATTTTTCAAGTTTATAGAAACAATTTCTTCTTTTAGAGGCTGAGCATGCCTTTCGTCTTCCCTTTTGATTAGAGATCGAAGTTCTTCCGGAATTTCTTCCTCGAATTCTATCCCTTCATCGTTGGGGTCAACACAATTTATTTCGAACACAACAAGATAAGCAAAGTCTATTTCATTGATAGCAAATGCGGGGGCCCCAGGGGCGTGATACATGAGAGTGGACTCAAACTGGAAAGAAAAGTGGTGACGCGGGGGAATGACAGATACATGTTCGGGTGCAGACTCTGTCTCGGAGTCAGTGCTAAACTCAGTGCTAGACTCAAATTCAGTGGTAATGTAAGTGATTCTAGGTAAAAAGTGCAATTTTTATAAACACCATAGGCATCTACAATGAGTGTAGTGACATCTCCAAGGGCATCCTGGCTCAGCATCATCAGCTCTACTTCCTCAGCAAGCTCCAAGTCAGGCTTTAAGTCAAACAGCAACGCAGCAGGCCCGCCTTCTTCTAAAACCTATCAGGCTTTCTTCCTCGAATAGCGATTGAAAATTCCCTGAGTCAAGAGTTTTGATCCAGTCAACTTGGAGTGCCTTAACCAATTCTTCCCTCTTCTCAGCTTCATCGTCACTGTCCCAAGTGTCGTTTGCAAAGATTTCAAACCCTGGCAGCTTGGTTTTTATTTCCATATCCCAGAATGGCTCGGGTTCTCCTTGGTAGATAGCTTCTGGAGCTTTCACAAACTGAATGGACTTCTTCTTGGTACCTGTCTGCACCTTTTTTCCCTTCTTTGATTCATTGTTAGCTGACTCATAACCGAGACCGAAGCGGTGGTTATTCATCGAAAACTTGGGGAATTCAGCCATCCCCTGGTTGTTCAGACCTAATCCCAAGCCGGGTAGGTACTCCATTTTTCTCATCATCTCTAGAGCAGTAGAGCTCATCGAGAAGTCTTCATCCATTTTGACGGTAAGAAC
Organism: Gaultheria prostrata; assembly: GCA_036023075.1. Classification (NCBI taxonomy): domain Eukaryota; kingdom Viridiplantae; phylum Streptophyta; class Magnoliopsida; order Ericales; family Ericaceae; genus Gaultheria; species Gaultheria prostrata. The sequence continues at coordinate 34,730 of JAXBDA010002524.1, forward strand.
CGATCCAGAAGTGTCGAAGGAGAAACCACCGAGGGCGACGTCTTCTTCTCCGTGAGCAATCTCAAGCAATGGCGCGTTGTCGGGGACATGGGGACGGATCCCTGAATCTCCGTGAATAGTTAAAGTTCCCGTAGCCAGTCCAAGTTGGACTTTCTGGTGTAGGGAAGAAGGTACGGCCATAATGTCTGATCGATGAAGCCAGGGCCTGCCTAGCAGCAAGTTAAAAGATGATGGAATGTCGAGCACATGGAACTCGATGTCTGTTTTGAAGCTTTCAATGATTACTTCAATCTGGATGACTCCAGCTACGTCCCTGCGTGTGTTGTCATACGCGCGCACCCCGAGGTTGGATGGCTGAAAGTCTTTGTTCTTGAAATCGAGATAGTAGGTTGTCCGCAGGGGACACAGATTCAGTGCGGATCCGTTGTCGAGTAGGACAACTGGGACCCATTTTCCCATGCATTTCAGAGTGATGTGCAGGGGTTTGTTGTGACCAGCTCCTTCTGGGGGTAAATCCTTTTCAGTGAAGGTGACAACGTGCTGGGCGCGAGCAGGGGTAAGCAAAGCTACCATAGTTTCTGGAGGGATATCAGGTGGTACCTCCATGTTGGACAGAGTTTTGATCAGTTTTTGACGATGTTCCCTGGAAGAGGAGAGTAGGCCCCAGATTGAGACTGATGCTGGAGTTCTTTCAATCTGTCTTTGGACTAGTTCTTCCGCAGTTGCTCGGTTCCTTTGAGGTGGCTGAGTAGTGACTTCGGGTTCAACCGGAGTTGAATTTTCCTGAACGGGTTCGTCCCAAATGAATTCCTCTGGCCGAATTCGGTGTGGAATGTTTCCCTGAAGATTGGCCGGCTGGTAGATTCAGCCGCTTCTTGTTACCCGATTGACGGTATCTTCCCACAATTGCTTGTTTTCGCCCTAGAAATCTGCAACCCCTTCGCCGACTTTGCATTTACCAGCTCTGATGGCTTCTCTTTTCTGCTCGTGATTCTGATCTTCAGACCATAAGTCAATTAGATTGTCTGGAGTTTTCTGACTACTGATCTCAACTGTTTCTAGCTTTGCTCGTAGATCTGCTACCTCTGAATCTTGCCAGAAAGATTGATCGAGCATGGATTTATTGACTGTCCACACTTCGTTGCTGCCGACTTGGATGTCAACAACCTCGTCTTTGTTCCATGTGATTGTCTGCGGGCCAGTGCTCAGAACTGATATGTGGGAGTTATGCAAAAAGGGCGCGGATGGCTGCGGTAGAGACTCACCGATGATGTATGCTTGGGGGAGCCAATCTTGATCACTGAAGACGGTCTCGACGGCTTGAGGAAGTTGAGACAGCGAAGAGCTGTTTGAGAGGTTGTGCTGGACTCCCTCGTTTCTAGAGTTGAGATGATTTTCAGATTCCCCGAACAAGGTCGGGAGTGAGACTGTATCCAGAGGGTCAGCATAGGTTGCTGCTCTTTCAACTTGGCTGATATTGAGGCTTTCCGGTATGGAAATAGATGGCCTGTTATGAAACTTTGAGACAATGTACTGGCTTGGGTCCCAAGAGACTAGCAAAGAACCGAACAATGCTTGCCGGGAGTCTTCCCACTCTTGATTGCTCATGGCCCATTCTCCTTGTTCTGCGAGGTCACCCCATCTGAGTTTGGGCTGCCGTTCAAAATTTCCAATGGCATGGACTTCCAGATTTTCCGGTATTGTGACAAAGGGTCTTGATTCGGTGACCGGCACGATGTACAAGCTGGGATTGAACTGGTGAAGGTCTTGGCCTTTTAGAGTGGAGCTGAAGGATATCTGGTTGATTTGGATATTCTGTTTGTGGTCAGGCAAGGGATTGGAAATAGTATTGGGCTTTTGCTTGGGAATTGGAATGGTTCCGTCATCAACAAGGTCTTGGACCATGTGTTTGAGGCGGATACAGTTGTTGGTATGATGGCCTGGCATTTGGTGGTAGGCGCAGTAGACATTGGGATTGAGGTTTGAGGAAATTTCCTTAGGTGGATCAAGAGGCTTGATGGCATTTTTCTCAAGGAGCTTTTTATAGACTGTGGTAAGAGGGAAAGGGAATTGGTAGAATTCTCTTTTTGGCTGGGATGTATTTTGGAGAGGCCGTGACTGGGCAGCTATTTGGTTAACTGGCTCGGTTTTGACCGGTCTAGGATTGGAGGAATTGGCTTGAGTTTGGTGATAGGTATTGGGTCCGAACAAGGTGTTGCTGCTACCAGAATAAACTCGTTTGGGCCGAGAAGCTGACTCACCTTTGTCAAATATGTCAGTGCGAATTGCGTCTTCAACAGCAAGGCCGGCTTTATAAAAGGTTTTGAAGTCGGCGGAGGTCTAGAAGACCACCAAGTGTTTAGCAAAGTTCGGTTCCAAGTTCCGGGTGATAATTCTCATCTGTTCTTTCTCCGAGGGCCTATCTATCATCTGAGAAGCTTTCCCCCTCCAGCGTTTGACAAAGTCGGCAAAAGATTCGTTCTTTCCCATCTTTGTGGATTCCAACTCTCGAATGGTCATTTCCAGCTGGATGTTGTAGTTGTACTGAGCCACAAAGGCTGCCCCAATATCTTCCCAAGTCTTCTTCTTAGAATTGTCTAAGTTCAGAAACCAACGGAGTGCGGGCCCCGTCAGAGTTTGCTGGAACATCTGAGCCATGGCATTTTTCTCCACATCATACATGGATAAGGTACCCACGTATGTTTGCAAGTGTGCTTTCGGATCGCCACTTCCATCAAACTTGTCCCAGTCAATTGGCTTGAACCTGTCAGGCAGCTTGGCATCGGGGAACAGGCAAAGTTTCTCCATGTCAATGCCTGTAGCTGCAATCTTTTCCTGTTTCTGGACTGATTCCTCCAGTTTGGCTACCTTAGCCATCATAGCTTCCATCCCTGAATTTGATGATTCTCCAGATAGACGGGAGGCCACATCTTGAATCATGATCATCATCTGAGCCATTTGCTGGTTGTTGGTGGCTCGCATATCTTCCAAGGCTTCTTTAAGAATTTGAACCTCGATTTTCTCTGACTGTTATGTAGTCTAGGCCATAACTGGAAGGCTAGTTGACTGCTCTGCTCTTGACTCAGTTCGAATTAATCGTTGTTGGGGAGTTCGAGCCCAACCAGGTGCAGGAGTATTCTTGCTTTTGCCAATGGTTATGTACTGATGGTATGAACAGATTAAATTAAATGATGTTGTACATGCAATCTATTTACATGAATGAGATGCAACGCATGATGCAGGATTGCCCCAAAAATTTCCGATTCTGCTGAATATGTTCAAGATTTTTTTTTTTTGAAAACAACGGTCGGACTGAGGTTGCCTACGTATCCCCGTGGAGAGGAATCAGGCCGTAACGTAGTTCGGGACTGCAATTTTAGGCTCTGAAGCTTTTGAAGAAAGATGTCTTTTTTTCATTGAAGTGGCACCGCGGGGGTGGTACAAAAGAGTTCCGGTAGACGGAAAAGTGTCACTGCGGGAGTGATACAAAAGAGTTCCGGTAGACGGAACAACAAAATCGATAAGCAAAGTACTGGCTATTACAGACACGATGATTAGCCAGTACTGAAAATAACAACAGACTCGATAAGCAACTGCAACAGACAACATTCAAACTGGGCAACTGATGCCGGCTTTATTCCAAAAGGCCCTGGATGGCTTGATAAGATCTGGTGGCTGGCACACTTTCACTTGTTCAGATTGCATTTTCATGGGATAGTATGAGTTGGAGCAACTGGGTTGGATGGTGAACTGTCTTCGCCAACCTTCTTCTTCCCTTTGCGGGCCCTAGCTTCTTCTTCCTCCTACTGTTTCTCCCAGGCATACTGTTCTTCAAGCTGTTTGGGTGACATGCCATCGTTGTTACGGAGACATTCTTCATAGCATTCATCACAATCACACACATCCCAGTATTTGTGACCAGTGACTGGGTCAGCAAAGTAATACACAGGCTTGCCCTCCTCGTTGAGGTATTTGACTGGAGGCATGATACTGAAGTCGCCGTCTTCCTCATACATGACGGTGATTTTGTCTGGAAGCACTCTTGGACTGCTATCCGGGGTAATGTAAAACTTCCAGCCTAAGTGGCTGTCAGTGTCATCCCATTGGTTTGGTACATCTGATGGCTTGAGTTCGGGGACTGGATCAACCCGTTTGTAGAGCTTTTCACCCTCAGGGGTCTTCAGTTCAGGCTTGCATTCCTCCACAACCCAGGTAGGAGCATTGTGGTGAGTGGTGAAGGTAGACTTGAGTCTTTTGTTGCTTGACTGGCCAACCATTGTTCTAATAAAAGAGTACTGATTTCACTTTTGGAAAAAAGGCAGGGCCTAATTGCAGTGATTTTTGAAAAAACAGGGTTTGAAAATGTTCAGCACAATCAGAGATTGTTGGGGCAATCTCCAGGTGAGTGAGGTGATAGCCTAGGGCCAATCTAATTTGTGTATGCATGAAAAATGATGAGCAGTCTGTACAAAAGCAGTAAGCGGGTAGCATGATATGTGCAAAAAGCGGTAAACAGGCAGCATGCTGACAGGATATGGAAGAGCAGTAAAACAAGTAGCAGGATATATCAGATAATCCTACCCTGTGGGTCCTGTCCTAGGTTGGAAGGTTCTACGGCTATCTATATGCAGAGGCCGGTTTTGGTTTGAGGGGGTTCCCCAGACTAGAGTCAATATTTGCCTCCCCTTTGCACAGAATACTGACGTGGCAAGGGTAATAACGGCAGGCTGACTCATCATCGTCCAAGGTTGCCGAGAATCCTGGGATGTCCTAACACCAGCAAGCCGGGTCGGGTAACCAGGACGCAGCGGCGGGGCTAGTAACCATGCACGTGTAATGCAAAAGTTTAACAATAAAATTATTTTCAAAAATCCCACAAACATTTTTCAAGTCTGGCTCGCTTTTTAAATTAATCAAAATCTTGAAATTTTACGCATGCAAACAACTGGGAAAGCTCCAGTCCAGATTGATCGGGCTTTCACCCTGACATCAATCCTTTCTTTGACAGCGCGAAGTATGTACGTTGTGTCAAGCTTTCAAGGGTCGTTTTACAAGTGTAAAATGTAAAAAATAAAGATTAATTTAAAATATATCGATCCCTAGCGGAGTCGCCATTTTGTGGACGATCGGGGCCCACGACGATTTTGTTGTGAAAACGAGGGAAAAATAAGGGAAAAAGAAAATTTAGAGTCGCCACCCGGAATTTAATTTTGGAAAATGTTAGGTATCCGAGGAACCGTTTCGAAAAATAATATGACTCTTTTTTTTTTGTGCCGCTGAAAAAGGGGTTTGGTCTGCGAAAAATAGAGATTTGGGTTCGGGAGCCAGGTTACCCGCGAGGAAGGTTTTCTTTGAAAAATGCACCCCGCGTGCCCGGAATTTTCCGGTCTTTACTAAATATTTGTGGAATTTTTCTGAAAAGATTTTATTGAAAACTTTTATTCATATAAACAGTTTATAAATGAAACAGGAGGAAATAATATGTTAAAGAAACAAATAAATCACAGAATGCACGAATTGACATTAATTGACATGAAATAATAAAATGAGGGGATGAAAGTGCAAGAAATGAAAAGAGGGGGTCAATTGCAATTAGACCCCCGGGTTATTTTAGAAAACAGAGCACAGAAAACCGAAAACAGAGCATGAAAATTTATTTCGCCACTGACACCGTACGGTGTCTAAACTTATACCGCACGGTGCCTATGCTGAAACCGTGCGGTGCCACTACTGACCATTTTTCAAAACTTTTGGTTTCGAACCAGAGAAGAAAATAGGTTTTTTCCTTGATACAAAATCATGTTTTTTATTTTTATTTTTTATTCTTCTTCACCAAAAACCTTTTGAAAAGGATTTGTAATGTACCTCTATTATTCGAATGTCGTAAAACACATCGAACGTGTTTACGGCATTGCTCTAGAGGCATGAACAACCGGCAGGTTGTACAACTTGTTTTGACGAATCTTGGTTTTGCTAGGCTTAGGGGAGGTATAGAACCACCCTAAACCCGAAAACACTCCCCTCAAGAACACAAACGTTGATTTTGAAATGAATCAATATACCTTGAAACGGAACCGGTTGGATCGAAAATGGGTTTATAACCTTCGGGACTTATGGGACAAGGCTTTTGGATTGTTTTTGAGAGAGAAGAAGTATAGTAATGAAGCTTTGACGGGAAAGAGTTTTTTTTTTGCTGAGAGTTTTCGGTTGATTCTTGGGTCAGTTTGCAGCCCTTTGAACCGTTTGACGGAGGTGAGTATTTATAAGCGAGGGGTGCCGTACTCTTCTTCCATTGTTCAGATTCGTACGCAAGAATGATGTTTTTTTTTTTGCCGTGTCACGCGATTGAATTGAGCTGCTGGGCAACCAAGGAATCGCGGTGATGGGACAAGGGCACCGCACGGTGTGCAAGGTGGTACCGCACGGTGCAACAAAGGAAGCCGTGCGGTGTCAAAAGGTTTTTGGGTTGTACGGTTCTAAGGAAGAAGTCGTACGGTTCAGGTGTTGAGGTTTTGGTTTTTTGACCTGTTTGACCTGAGGGACCGTTCCAAGGTATATTTCGCGTGTTCTTTTCATCATTGGGATGCACGAGTCGTTAAAATTGGGGTGTCTACACGGACGTCAAAGGGTGGCCGGAAACCACCTAGAAAATTGGGGTAGCTGCTGGAAATTTTGGGACAGCAGCTTTTGTAAGCTAAACAATGCAGATTTTCACCCTTAGGGTGTGGAATTTCAACCCAATCACAATTGAGATAATTTAGGCTCAAATTGAAAATGCTAGGCAACAATTAAACATGGAGGGAGGTGAATTTCACTCCTTATTTCATCAATCGACAAGCAATTTCGGAGATCAAAGAATCAAAGTTAGGAAAACCCACATAAAGAGAGAAAACATGATTTTCAACGAAATTGAAGCCAAGAACAAGATATGTACAACAAATCACAAGTATACAACTAGAGGAGGTAGTAATTGTTTCCCTATCTCACGAATTTTGCTCCAAATGAGTTGAAAACGAAAAACCCAAGACCTTGAGCTTCCAAACCCGAAATACCCACTTCCAAGCTAAAACCAACACAACCCAAGCTTGAAATCACGTAGAGAAGGAGAT
>JAXBDA010002525.1:0-41835 GCA_036023075.1 Gaultheria prostrata
ACTGCCTCTCTCTCTACTCCCCCTTCACTTCCAGTAGTTTAATACAGTCCCTCTCTCACTCTAAAACGTCCAGAGCCTGTCTCATACACTTACATTACCCAAAACCCATCAAAACCCACCAAAATCAAACCCAAATCCATCCTCAAGCCTTGAAATTAATCATATCCACTCCTATACCACCAAAACCAACTTCAAACCACTCCAAAATATTCAAAAACCTACTGTTTTAGTACCAAAATCCAGCCTACAACTCAAACCAAGTCAAAAATCACATTTTCTCACTTTGATCAAGTCCCAAAAGGTAGAAAACAAAGCAGATTAACTCATGGTTACAATCTGAGGGTGACTAGTAAGTGTAAGTGAGTTCCTTATACTCATTTTACACTTACAAGGTCCAAAAGAAGGCTGTTAAACTTACAAATTTTTCTGTGTTGATCGGCCCAAGGTCCCAGCAGTCTATTTCTTGTTGCTTTGCTTTGATCATCTTTTTGGGTATTTTGTTATCTTATTCAGCTGCTGATCATCATGATATGTGATATTAAAGTCTTACATGAGCTCTGATCATCTTGAAATCACCATCAAATGAGTTTTATTTGGTTTTCATTCATACTTGAAAGGAGAAAATGAAGTTTATTGATAATTGTCAAGTAAAAGAACATAAAAAAACAGCATTTTCGAAATGATCAGAGGTTTATAAACTCAAATAATATCAAGAGCAAAGAAAAAGAAGTGAACAGAAACATGCAAGCCAAGGGATGGCTTGAGCGCCCAAGGTGTCTCTTGGACAGGTTACTGTTTTGTTTATTCTGTTCTTTTTGGTTATTATCATGCTGTTTTGTTTCATTCCAGAAGGATGTGTGTGTTGTTTAGTGTTTATGTCAGTCTATCTCACTCCTCTCAAGCTCTTATTTCATATTTCCTTTTATTTTCCATGAATAATCAAAGGGACAAAATCAATAAGCTTGTTTATTATCCATGAATCATTCCTCTTATTCTTTGTTTGTTGTTGAAAATCATTTTCCAGAAGATCTTGATAAGGAGGATGTGAATACATGGATAATGAAACAAAAAAGGGATTGATTGAAAGTGAGAGCCAAGGATCACCTTGGGCGCCCAACCTCACCTTGGGCGCCCAACCTGGTTCCTGGACAGTTCTTGTAATTTATTCATCTGATTGTTGTTATCATCTTACCTCAAATATGCATGTGAGATCATTAATCTGTTATCAGCTCCCTCTCTCAATTCAAATTCAATTTCATTTTTGGATTTTTCTTATAAATGATCAAAAACCTTTGCCTTGATTGAAATCACTCTTGGATAGCTTGTTGGGATACTGTTATGGATTCATGTGCTAAAAACCAGTTTCAAAGATATTTATGATCAAGGCAAGGCATTCTTGAAACCGGAAAGCAAGGATGGAACTGTTGAGTTTGAGGGATGTTGAGCGCCCAAGGTCACCTTGAGCGCTCAACCTCCTGTTATGTTGACAGATTGATAGGCAGCTGCTGTGTCTTTTACTTGGTCATTTTGATCATTCTAATCATATTTTTTGTCTTCATATCATATATCATCATGATCATATCATTCTTGCACATTATCATTTACATTGTAAATATACAAGCACGTGTGCACGGTAATCTTATGCATTGTGATTTATCTCGCGTACGTGTTTCCCGTCCCAGTATCCCGTTTATGTGTATAAAACCAAACTTTAAGCATTTCACATCCCACAAGTTATTTAGTAGAGACCGGTTCACGGACCGGGCGAGGGGGGTGCATTAAAACTCTTCCCCTCTCGTAACCAAACCCCCGAGCCCGGAAATAAAAAGGTTTTCGCACGACCGGTAAAACCATTTTTCAAAACCATTGGGCATAACGAGTCACTCTTTTTGGTTTCTCGGGTTCATTCCTTAAACCCGGGTGGCGACTCCAAAACCATTTTCAAAATCAAATCGAATCAGGGAGCCTATCGCTATCGTACGGGCGGCCGTCCGACGGGTGTCCATAGGTGGGTACCGGTACCAAGAAATGTGTGGTACTGGTACCACCTGGGTTCACCGAATTCCCTCTTTCATGTTCAATCAAGCTCCACAACCCCGTTACAATGACCCATCATGAACTTAATTCCCACTATCGCACAAAAACACGTAATGAAAGATAAAAATCCCTACCAAGATGGGTTTTAGGCAAAACCCTAGAGCACTCAACCGGTTCAAGCTCCAAACACCAAGAACGAACTCTACCCAAGCTCCATTAGGCGATCAATGGATTAGATCAAGTAAAAAAACAAGTTACAAGAGAGAGAAAAACGTGGAGAGAGAAGGAACCAAACCCAAAAATGCAAGTTCTTACCTCTAGAATGCCAAAACTCAAAATCCAAGAGAGATAGATGTCTCCAATGCTTAGATTTTGAAGATTTGTGGTAGATTGTGGATAAAATCCAAGGATTTGATTTGGTTTTGAAGAGAGAAGGTAGAGAGGCGATTTCTAGGGGTTTTGGTAGTGGTTTGCGTGAAAAACGAGCAAGGAACCCCTTTTATAGAAGTCTGGTGCGTGCACAAAAATTTGCAAAAAATAACTTGGGTACCGGTACCAACACTATTATTGGAACAGGTAGCCAAACTCTCTAATTGTCGGGTATCGGTACTAGTAAAAATGTGGGTACGGTTACCCCCTAAAAAAATATGAAATTTTGTTTTACTTCCACCGGTTTAATCCTCGACCATGTTTAACACATCCTCAACACCCCAAACCACTTCACCACATCAAAACACATACCTCGCCCTTGCACCGAACCCCCTTCACATAAACACAAACACACCCATACAAATACTCGATGGAAACACAATTAAACTTTAATTAAAACTCATCCACATTACTCACAATGAGTAAAAGAAAGAAATGAATTTACGGGTCTTTGCACCCCTCCTTCCCATTTCATCATCCATTTCCATCATCAGCATCATACGTCACCTCCCATCTAACAAATACACCACCTGAGGAATCAGCTTCCCGTGCAGCTCGGCCAACAACTAGTAAAATAAGAGTAAGACTAGGGACACCGGTGTGGTGTTAGCCTACTACCAGCCTCCGATGCCTAAGTCAGTTGATCTGTCTGTAGAAGAAGATTGCTCAAGTAATGGCGAATGCTAGAGCGGCGTACTTGTCCTACGGTTTGAGTAGTGCTTTTATAGGCTTACTGAGGCGGTAGTGTCCCATTTAGGACATGGAGCCTTGGCTCTCACCTAACCCTACTTTCCTTTTAGCTCTCATTTATGTGCTAGGTCCTCATTCCTCGCAGGAATGGGCCCTGATGTTTATTGGTGCTTTACGGATTGGTCACCGGCCTTCTGTGGCTTGACCTTGGTCCAGCTGACAGGGAGTTTGAGTCCCTTGCAGGGCTCCCTTGAATCTTTGGCGCTATTGAGTGATCATCATTATTGCCCAACATGATGTCCGAGCTGGTTCCTATGACCGAGCTGGTATCTGGTGGCTAAGCTGACCTTAGTCACTCAGAGCTTCCGGTGCTGGACCCCCTTGGGAATCCATTGACCCGTTTTAGTTGTCCCCTTTGCTACGTCCGACCTGTTGTGCAGAGGTCGGAATGACCTGGTCTTACCGACCTGACCGGGGTGGTCAGATCATCCTTATTACCACCCTTATCCCTCCTTAAATCCACCATCACCACCTTTCTCCCATCCATCAATCAACACTTATACTCCCTCTTATGTCCTGTCATCTAAAGCTTATCATCACCCTATTCCCTTCCACCCATCCCCCCCATCATCATTACCACCCATCACCTTCACTGTGTCACCCCACATGGCCATGTTTCCCCAATTTACCTCCCCCCACCTCTAAAAATACCACTATTCCGTCCCTCTTCCTCTCCACTGCAAACTCACACTCAACGCACAGCAAAACACAAGAAAATATGTCACGACCCAACTCGAAGGGTTAGAAATAATGACCGGCCAGTGATACTTAATCACCCCATGCCTCTTTAAAAATACACCTATGTAGAACTTTTCTAAAATAATCGAGTTTAATTATTGAAAAAGCGGAAGTATTAAACAAAATACATTCAGAGCTGACTACAAGAATACATATTCGCCCATCGGCATTATATTTCAACTCTGCAGCCCACTATTATTAGCACCACCAAATAAAAAATAATTACAATTTAGGAGCACCACAATTTTTTTTACAAAAAGAACATGAATTATGTAAAATAACAACATTAGCAACCACTAATCTGTAACCACGCCATATCCATAGAGCATTCTTTTATCCCTTGTTTCCTGGAATGGGTGCATAAAAATAAAACCATTCCAGTGAGCGTTATGATATACAGAGGTTACAAGTTTAACATGGGATTAATGTCAAAACATTTAATTAAAAAGAATTATAACATAGTTTCCGAATAGGTTCACTGTCAACCTTTTATCAATATCACCAATTTCCAAATAGGTTCACTGTCAACCTTTACATCATCAAAACACAATTGCGTATCGAACATCTTTTTGAACGGACACTGGTATGTTGGGAGCCCCTCAATAATCACAGAGGAAATGATATCAAGTCCTTAGGGCACCCGGTCATGCCCTACCCCTTATTCTCCCTATTCACCCACCAATACGTTCCTTGTCAGGAATAACTCACGTTCAGATGTTCTGATACCAATCAATCCCTTCCATTTTTCAATTAATCCCATGTTTGTAAACATCAATTGTTCAATTATGCTTGATCCAACATTTAACCACAAATCCGTTTCCATATACCCGAAAATATGGGACAAGCAATTCATATACATATAACATATATAAAAATGCATGTAACCAAAGTATATTCATAAATTACCTTTGTAACGTGGACCAAAGTACTATTGTCGTCCATAACTTAAAAGTTGGCCCCGAAACTGGATGCAGGAGTGGCACGGCTCACTGGAGTGAGTGACCGCCGAAATAGAAAAGTGGCGGTGGGAATTTCAGAGGCGGAGTGAGATAGAAAATGAGAGGCTTGAGGGAGATATAGAGTAATATAACATATCAATTGGGTGTAAAGCATTTGCTGTGGAAAAATTGATCTCAGAAGGTGGATATAAAGGCATGCACGAGAGACCAGATCCAACATCCATAAATATGGATGGCCACCTTCTTATCAATTGGAGAGCCACCTTCTTATCAATTGGAGACTTATCCTAACAAATAATTCAGCCAAATTCATGCAAAGTGTTGGAGGTATCAGACGTGGAAGGAAATTATCTCACCAACAGTTGAGCCAATCTTATTTGCTCGCGACCAAGGAGCAACAGCCGCCATCGTTTTCGTCCGATAATGGTTTTTGCCAAAAACTTTCTCGTTTCGTCGAATCAAAGGTAGTGTAAACTCTCCCTCACTTTCAGCATCTTCACCCTTACCCAGATTTTCAGCCAAATTTGAGTAAAAATTAAAGTGAAAACTTGATTTGGTATGGAACACTCCAATGGGCAAAAGTAAATCTAGGCATAAATTTGAGTAAAAGCCTCATTAATGGCATTGTTGTAAATTTAAGAGGGAGAAAATAGCCTTCAAAATTTGAGTAAAAATTTGGTTCTCACCAAATTTGGCGAAGAATTTGAGTAAAACATAATTTGGTGAAGGAGTGGAGTGGAGTGGAGTGGAGTTTTTGGAGGTTTTTACTCAAATTTGAATTTGGTGAAAGATTTGATGAAGGAGTGGAGATTCTCTAAGTATATTAGAACCCTTAAATAGTGTTTTTACCCACGAATCAAATAGAGCTCAAAAGTAAGCCATGCTTTGTTTTTCGGTAACTGTCGTTCGGACCAGAACATGCTTGGTCTGGACCAAGGACCAATTAGCAAAAACTAGTTCCCAGTAACTCTCATTCGGACGAGAATTACCATGGTCAGACAAGCAGGCCAGTTTAGGCCCTTGTTCAGTTTTGAATATTTTTATTACGGTTTAGTCCCCTATAAATGTTTAACCCTATGATTTCTACCCTAAATTATGAACCCTTGTTAAGGTATTATATTACTAAACCTTAATTAATAGAAGGATGTGGTTTCTAAAAATAAAAAAATCATTAAATCTTTCTGGAAAATTCATCGTTATAAATAAACCCTAACTTGTTTATTACTTAAAGTATCCTTACCCTAAAACCAAATTACTTTCTTACCCTTATTCTTAATTAGTGTAACCTTAATTATCAAATTATTTGATTGGTGGGGTATTAGTTAATCTACTTGAATACTCCCAAGTCATAACCCAATTTTATACTAGGAAAATTACTAAATTATCCATGTACTTAGTCTTTTACCAAAATACCGCTAGACTCGGTAAAATTACTTAAATATCCTTAGACTCCTCTTATTACTACGTTATCGCCATACTGCTACATAAATACAACTGCAACACTACATTTTTACAAATTACACTTTTAAACCTCAACATTTTATTAAATTGCATGCAAACTTTACTTGTAGTAATTACTTTGTGAAATTTCGTGAAAACATCATGAACTTGATTGTGTAAATTGTGTGGACAACATATACCCCTGCCATATCGTTATTTCTTTTCTCTGCTATGTCGGTCATGCAATTATGAATGTTAGAATGGAGAATTAGGTTCCCAGGTTGGATTGCGTTCACAGAACTCACATAGACATTGCTAAGTAAGTCTATGCATAGATATATTATAATTGAGCTTATATCACAATAGAAGTATCTTTTCTACCATGAATTGATGATCATGTGGTGTAATAGGCAAGGCACTTGCTTCTATTAAAAAACAATTACTCAAACATGATCAATAAATTCATAACCCAAGTACCCAACAACCGCTTAGCAAAAAAAAAAAGAAAAAGTACCCAACAATCGAGAGCAATTAACGCACAAAACAAAATCCAACCGATATTATAGCGGAGGAGTAATAAGTGAATAAGTCCAAAAGTCTTATTATGTTTAAAGAGTAATGTATTAGGTCAGATATTAGCCCATTTAGTTGTTGTTAGTGTTTTGTGTGTGTTCCAAAAGTGTGATTTAATTGTAAGTGTGTCAGACGAGAACAAAATAAATCAGAAGTTAACTAAGACCTCTGTGTTAGCAACAAGAAGAGGAGAGGAGAGAGATAGAGAGAAAATGAAAGAAAAAGAAAAAGGGAGGCTCTGATGAGTCTCTGAAGCATACAACAGAATATGAGAGAGAGAGAGAGAGAGAGAGTCAAATGGTGTTTAATGAAAAAGTTGGGGTGAGGGTTGCGAAAGAGGCATTTTCGTGGTTGAAAGGGAGGTGGAGTTGCTCGAAGAATGGGACTGAGTTTAAGGTACAAGACTTGCCTGCAGTTATTGGTGCGTGTGTGTTGCACAACATTTGTGAGATGAGCAATGAAACAATGGATCTACTGTAGACCAAACTTCCCGATCCGTAAGGAAAGGTTCGCTGTCACTATACATGATGACCAATAGCGCTTAGGTGCCCGTTGCAACGCACCTCGAATGTTTAGAGTCGCTACTTGGTTTAGACTAAACCAAGAAAAAGCCCTTTTACCAGAGATTCACAGTTCGGAAAACACAGGTACGGTGAGGGGAAGGTGTTAGGCACCCCTCTCCGCCTAACCACGAAGGCTAGCCTGTACTTGTTTGACATGAAATAGCTTCAACACTTTACATGATCTCGCATTCAACCGATTCTTAAACCCTTTTAACAGATATAAGTGAATAAAGCAATAAACACCAATACACGGGAAAATGGAGGGGTAAGAGCATACTATCACACACAAAGGAAATATAAATTAAAACTTGTGCCAGCAACTGATCTTCCGGCCGGCCAATTGATTTGGCGGGCTGCAGATCATACTGATTAATGTGTCGGCCGGTACATCAGTTCACCGGCCGGTGTTCTTCCCAATGCCAGGAACTACAAAAACCGAAAACTTAAAACAATTGAAATTGAGTGATTAAAAGAGTAAGAGTTCAGAAATTGACTAACTCCAAAGGTGTTTCAACCTTTTGGATTACTCCCTCAGCGATTGATTGCTCGGATTGGTTGCTTTGTGATGGAATTGCACAGGACCTCAAACCCTTGGCTCGGATTTGGGGGTTTTCTACTGTGTTGATTTCGCCTCATGGGATTAGAGGGCTTTTGAAGGGTTGAATGTGGGGAGTGTTTTGCACAGCACTTCAGGTTGTGGGGGTGAGAGATTGTGTGTCGATTTTGGGTAGCAAAGGACCCTTTATATAGGCTAGCAATGGAGGGGTGTCCCGATTCGGTTTGAACTCGAAGTGGGAGAGTTTTGCATGGGTAAAGCTCTATCTATGAGAGTCCTTGGCTTGGCAACTGAGCATGGCCAGAATTATTCGATCGACGGGAGGTGGTAGAGTCCTAATTGAGCTCTACTGAGAAAGCATGTGGAACAAGCTGATTTGCCGGGCGATGGATGTATCTGACTACAGGTAGTTGGCTTGGGTCAGGAGACCGGGTTACTGGCGATTTGCAAATGGGTGTACCGGCCGGTATATGGAAGTGTCGGTAGGCATTTCAGCTGGGTTAGGGAGGTTTTCGGTCTTGGCTGCCAAATCCTCGAGAAGTTTTTGAGATCCACATGAATTTCCCTAAAGCATTTGGGGTATCGCTTTCATTATTGGGAGTACGCTCGGAGTGGAACTTAAAATACTTACCGAGCCAACTTAGGGTGTCTACACCAGCGGATACAAGATACGATCTCTTTGACAACGCGAGTGTGCCTGAAAAATAGAGTGAAGTCTAATGTTGCGATGTGAGTCAGGAATCGGATTGCTCACCATCTATTCAACCATATTTTTTATGCACAAGTGCTTTGCTCCATACTTTGTTATTTAATAGCGTGCCCAAAGCGTAGGGCTAGTGTCGGAGTTAGCAAGTTACCGGTAAGACCGGATCGAATCCACAGAGACCGAAGGAACCGAACGTGAAATTTGTCTTGCGCGTGATGGTTTTTAGCCTTGAAGCGGAAAACTTTGACTTGAGATTTGGGGTGGAATTCTCTCAACTTCGAGAATGACTAGGAATTTGATTTAAGACTAAATTAAACTAAGGCTAAATCTAGGGGATTTCAACGCCCATGACTCAGGTCGATTCATTCTCCTCTACGATAACCGGCTCGGAGATGTCGTTAGACATTCTCCGAACGGAAGATTTGATACTTAAACTCATTTAAACTAGAAATGATGTTTAGCAAAGACTCGGAATTTTTGGTTCACTTGGCAAATGGCCGGGTTGACATCGCCCTAAGCATCACACGTGGCAAGGAGCATAGCTCTTGCCTACGTGAGATCAAAGATGTTAACAAACCCGGTCTTTGGTTCATAAATTAATCCTAACTCTTTGCTAAACAAAAGATGTATACAACATGGTGAGGAGAGCGAATCAACCGGAGTCACGGGGTGTTAATCACCCCATGACCAAGCCTACGTAAACTACTCGATCATTATGCTGAAGAACTTGACTATTTTGATAAAGGAAATAAAGAACATGACAAATAACTCTATAAACTGATTTTTAGTAGAGATCCTAAGCTTGCCTATCACTTTAAACCTTGGAGAAATCACACACACACACACTACTTACTTGAACTTTGGAAGGAAAAGACTAGAAAATGACTCACAAGATTTAACCAAAGAGAATAGAAACAAACCAGATTAATGGAAAGATCCAACTAATAACAACAACATTAAACCTTAGCAAATTAACCAAAACACAAAGCTTACATGAGTTCTTGAAGAAATAAAGCTTCAATCTCCTTCAACAATGGAGGAGAGAGAAGAAAGTAAAAAAAACTGTAAAAAGGACTAAAATCAAATAATCTAGGAGAGAGAAGAGAGAAAGAGAGGGGAGAGATATATACAAGACTTGGTCTTTCTCTCTTCAAAATATCCAAAAAGTGGAAGTTTCCATAAGTGGCAAGTGAAAAAGGTGCTTCAAAAAGGCCTACTGGGGCAAGTGGATCGATCCACCACCAAAGGTGGATCGATCCACCTAGGCCAAAATTCCCCCGTCCACAAGGTGGATCGATCCACAACCCTCTGTTCAGCTTTTAATGCTAGTGGATCGATCCACCACCAAAGGTGGATCGATCCAAGCCCCTTTTTCCATGCCTTAGCACATTTCCCTCGTCACCCCTTGGCCATTTCGTGCTTCCGAACTTCCTTCGTTGCACCTCCAATCCTCATGGGGCATTGGGAAGGGTGATTCTTGGTCTCGTGTCCTCTTGGATACTCCCGGATTTCACTGAGAGTCTTGTGAGGCTTGGACACGGCGTTAGCCTTCCAGCTTGGGCTTGTGCTCTTTTTGACTTCCCGAGCCTTAGCCATATCTTATTTCTTGGCTCTCGAGGCTCGGTGATGGAATGCCATGGGCTTGTGGCCCTCGGATCCTTGGGACTCATCCCGGAGCGCTTCAAATGCGCTTTATTCCTTGGGTTTAACCTGAAACTACAAAAACACGCTTCGCGCAACATCAATCATTTCAAGCGCTAAAACGCGTGCGTGTGTGAACTAAATGAGCGAGATGAGCCCGGATATGTACAATATTTGGGGCTCATCAACAGGTCCTCAATTGTTGAACTACTAGTAGTTTTTGTTGGGTTCCGCCTCATTTGATTGCTCATGGAACTTGAGGCCTTACACAGAACCCTTTTTTTTGCGAAAAGAGAAAATTTTATTTCAATAGAAATACTATTATAGCTACCAGATAAGACAACAAAATAATAATTACATACAGACGAAAAGAACGTAAAATAGAACCAAAACAAATGAAGGACATTTATCCAGCGAGAGCTTTCTTTGGCCATCAAATGTCCATGATCAATGTATGCTGTCGATTTGCTGCTGTCTCGGTAGCTTAACCAATGACGAAACTTCTACGCAGAAACTGTCCGATACAAACCAAGTGACTGTTGCACCTATAGTCGAGAACTCCGCGGCACGATATGTGAAAGTGTAGTATGTGAAGTGTGAGGTTGTGTATGTGACGTGTGAAGTATTTGAAGTGTGAGGTTGTGTATGTTATATCAGATTCAAATTTGATGTAAAAATTGGTAAAATGAAGCTAATCAAATTAATACCAAATCAAGAGAGAGCTAAATGTTTTATGAAATTAAGAGAGGAGTCAATATCAATTTTTTCCACCAAATTTTCAATTTCTAAATACCTTTTGTATTCTCTTTTCCTTAAATACAATGATATCATTTTCAATTTATTGGGCTTCTAAAATCGAATATTTTATAAGTTTGTTCATTAATAGAGTTTTGAGTATGGTGGAAATTTAATAAATGTTTTGTTGAAAATTTTTAGTGATAACTGTAAGATTCTTCAATATCAAATCAACCAATTTTTTTTTATTCAAATTTGTGAAAAAAAGTGAAGTATCACAAAAAGCTGCTAGCAATGGAGTACAGAACAAATCAACAGTTAGAATTGTGGATTTCACCGAGTTTCAGGTAGCTCTGCCTTTGAAAGCAGTCAATTAAGTCCTGTAATGACAGGCCTACTATTGTCATGAGAGAGACTTTCTCTCTCTAAAAATTAGATCTCCCTTAGGGTTTATTCCCTTCTTTGTTGGTTCCATCCTTTCCGGCCTTTTTTCCTTTTCCTTTATCTGTGTCCTCCTCCTTCCTTTTACTCCTCTCTTTCCTTTGTCCATTTTTGGGGGTGGGGCTTCCGCCTCTGCACCCCACCCCCACCGGTTTTCTTCCTCCTTCGGCCACCAGTTTTCAACCCCTTGCCTGTTGTTCTCCTTTAACATATGCCTCCTTCTCAGCCCTCCTCCACCACCATCAAACACCACCCTTTGGCTCCGCCCCCCTTTTTCAGGCACTACTCATCGCCACTCACTATTTCTGATCCCAGCCCCACCATATTCTTCCTTCCCCACCGCCTGGTAGAGGTTCTTTGAGGAAATCTGACTTTCAGTTGAATTCAAAAGGTTTTGGCCCCCTTCGTTGCAATAAAGTTCTCAGATTTGTAGGTGGCCGAATTCGGAACTTGGCTCTCAACACGGAGAAACGGCTTTTTTGGCAACTCGGTGCTTTCTGATACAACTCAGTGGGGTGACTCGGCGAGGTGAATCAGTTGCACCTGTTCTGAGTCCAAATTTGCTGTTTTTTTAATTTTTTATTTGCTTTTGGTTGTTGGTTAGTGTTCTGATTACATTTGCGCTGTATTGTGTAATGGTTTGAGCTGGGTATCCATTTGATTTTCTACTGCTAACTTTCGATATGATCCATCCATAATCCCGTCCCGAAGGTGTCGGATTTGCTTCGACAAGTGTGTTTGAGAGCCGGTGGCCTTTGAAAGCCTTAACAAGCCGTGCTCATTTAAATTATTTGTGGTTTTGGTTTCATTCATGTCTTTTGATGTAATCGTTGCCGGATAGCGTTTGAAATGAAATTCTTGACCTTATTTAAAAATTAAAAAAAGAAGAAGGTAGCTCTGCCTTTTCACAAGACTAAATTTTCTTTCACTCTGTTTGCACGAACGTCCCTGCCAATTTCCTTACCATACAATTATTCAAGGAAAATGCAGCTAGCAATATCCATTATTCAAAAGGTTCCCTATTTTCTTTAGATCCCCCAATCAGCTGTACTTCTCTCTCTCTCTCTCTCTCTCTCTCTCTCTCTCTCTCTCTCTCTCTCTCTCTCTCTCTCTCTCTCTCTCTCTCTCTCTCATAGGGGTGGGAATTTACGACACGACACGACATGAAGTTAGCGGGTTAGTATTGAGTGTTTCTGACACGAAACACGTATATGACACAACCCGGGAACACGATTAGTAAACAGGTCGGGTTCAAGGTTCGGGTTGAACCCGCATAACCCAAAAATGATACGAATTAACCTGTTCGTTAAATTTTAATGGTGCTATTGACTATTTGACTTGGCCTTGGAGGCTGCTTGGAACTGTATTTCTTTATCTCTTTTTGTGTTATTCTTAGTTTCTTATCAGTAGTTTTATTTTTCCTTGAATTTGGCTAAACATGCGATGTCCAAGTTATGATTCTGCAGTGATTCTGTACGTTTTCATGCTCTGAAGTTGTGCATGAAAGTTTTCAAGCTTAATCCTACTGCAATTGAAATTTATCATTTGATATCAAGTCATTCTCTCAATGTTCTCAAATCTGCAAGGTTTTGTTATGGTGGCTACGGTTCTAAGCCTACACATTGTTTTGGCTGACTACTCTCTCTGATGCCTTGTTCTAATTGTTACAGTGGGTTAATAAAATCTTTTTTCACCATGCAAAAATAATAGATAAATAAAACAAGTTAATTGTGTCAAACCGAACACGACACGATTAATAGCAGGTCGGGTTAGGGTTCATATATTTTCGACACGATTAGTGAAGCAGATTATTTTGACACAAATCCGATTTGACACGAACACGGCTCAACACGACGTCCATCCCTACTCTCACACCAAGACTCTTCAACTCGACTGTGTCCTGATTAAAAAAAAAAAAAAAAAAAACCTCGACTGTACAATTCAAAACCAAGCCCAAAATGAAAGCCTACTCTCTTCCAAATCTCAACCGCGAAACCACCTCCTTCCCCCAATTTCTTGACATTATTCCAAGACCCAAGCCACCATGACGATGCCACACTTGACAAGAGCCCAGATATTGGCCACAGCGAGGCCTCTGAAACGTCGCCGTTCAAAGACATCTTCTCAAACCAATTTAGTAGTGTCCAAAAAATGGCACCGAAGGAGAAGTCGGCGGCGGCGATGCAGTTCAGGGGCGTACGGAAAAGGCCGTGGGACCAGTACGCCGCCGACTTTACCGAGCGCGAGACCCTAACGAACACGAGTTCCGTGGGGTCAAACCAATTTAGCGGCGACGTCGGAACACGTTCAGAAGGAACGAGCTATACCCAGTTGCGGCCCGTTCAACTTGATTTGTTCCCAACTCAAGCAGGGGTGCACACCGGTCCAGTAACCCGCCCAACCCAGCCAGTTTTTTTTAGGGGCTGGGGAAAATATTTGGCTCTCCAAGAAGTGTTTGAAACCCCAGGTTGACCCTAGTGTGTAGCTTTTAATTCAGAGCCAAAACTCAATGAAAGGACAGCTTGGATGGTCTGAAGATTGTTTTCTGCCATGTTTGGAATCTTTGGATCTTTAGGGAAAGGAGAAAGGAACTTCCTTTCTTTGGTTCTAAAAAAAGAGGATGGAAAATATTTAAATTAACTTTCCACTCGTTTTCTTTTCAAAATATTAGCTCTAAGCTCTCTATTATGCACATTGAACCTTTGGGCTAACTACATGTCCTTTGTGAGGGCTTTTAACTGGGTAATGAGAAGTGAAATTGAGTACTTCTAGATGGATAACTATAACTTATGTTCTCGTCAAGACTTTACTTTCCGTCTCCTCTCATTTTTTTATCTTGATCCTTTTTTTGGTGATAAATAGTTAAACTTATACTTACAGTTTCAGAGCAACAAAACATACATTTATTTTTAGTGCAATAGGACCTATAAAACCAACACACCAAAGGTCAGAAATGTCTTTCGTTCTGAACCCAAGATGCTTCGGATTCGGATGGGAATGTGACTTGTGGTAGTTCTCCCGGAATTTTTTAGTGTTCCATAACTTGCTTTGGATTTGGATGGGCAAGTTTCTGAAATGCTCTTTGATACCCCTTCTAAATTGATCAAGCAGCCATGCTTATTTTTTTATGTTTAAATTTTGAGCACTCTCTCGCTCTCTGGGTTAGTCATCTGAATGATGTTCGGATATACCTTACATGTATATATGCCTTTTATGTCAATTTTATTTAGTAGTTTCATAAATTTGTTGTACATGGAACTCTGAATTATCTGCTGATGTATGGTTTTATTCCACATTCATAGCATGTTCTCTGAAAGCTTCCTGTTCTTTTCTCTTCATTGCTTCTCCTTTGTCCATGTATGGTTTTGGTCATTGCTGATTTATTTTGCTAATGGAAGCTAATGATATCTCCAAATAAATGGAAACGACTTGGATTTTGTTTCCATCAGTTCTAACGAGTTTCGGAATAAACTGAATTTATGTAAGATACAGTAAAGATCACTCTCTATCTATGAAGCACGATTACGTCTGCTGGCCTCACGTACCTTGTTTGGCATGTGTGAGACTCACTTTGCACGTGCGTCAGACACATGTTAGACACACTTCGTACATGTGTCCGCACCCAAATAGTGTCCAGCTATTATAGTTTTTTAAGCGGACATAGTGGAGAGTGGAGACCGTTAGGAGGTAAAAAATGCAGTTTTAAAAAGTTGAGGTCAGGTCAAAATTGCCATGGATGCCAAGTTCTTGCATACTTACAGAATGTTTTTTTCCTATGTTCATAAGCTTGATGTTGTTCCTGGTTGTGATCATTATTTTCATGGAAATAATGTTGTTTATGGGAATGGAACTTGATATGCATGCTACACACACGCGTGCGCGCACACATACATATATTACAAGGTTATGTGGAACTCAACCCCAAAGGCTAGATCTTCAAGTAAGAGTGCCTATACTTCATTTTACTTTGGTACCTGGGCGATGTGGGACTTTGCTTCACAGGTGTACCATATTTCAGAATGTGAGTTCCAAAATGTAATTCGCTGGGGTCGGGTTTCCTGATAACATGACAATATCCTGACTTTTGAATCTTACATTTGGTGTGAAGATCAATAGAATTTGAGGAACTTAAAATTCTGACCAACTAGTGGGCGTAATTTTTACTTTGTTTGATGGGGCCATAGGGTGTATACTGAGGACATTGCTTCGCATTCAATTTCAGGGTTCTCATTTGCGAAAGTTGCTGCTGTTCAAGCCAGTGGAAGCAAAGTTGTGTGTTGCCACTTCTCGTCTGATGGAAAACTGCTTGCAAGTGGTGGCCACGATAAAAAGGTATGTACAAGAAGGTGGATGGGATTCAAAAGTATAGATTGAAAGAGCGATTGCTGAAAGTTGTTTATGCTGCAGGAGACTTGACGCTAATTTAATTCAATCTTGAAAGTTTCGTAATAATATGTGTGAATTTCTGATGCAGATTGTATTGCGGTCTACGGATACTTTAAAGGCTAAAAGTACACTTGAAGAACATTCTTCTTTGATCACTGATGTCCGTTTCAGTCCCAGCATGCCACGTTTGGCAACATCTTCTTTTGACAAAACTGTGAGGGTTTGGGATCTTGACAATGTTCGTATACCTTTTCTCGCCTTTCCTAGTTTGTCCTAGATTTGGTTTTTCGATGGTATCTTTGCTTTCTTTAGGCGTGAATTAGTTTACTTTGGAATGTTCTTTGTTGGCAAATCATTCACATCATATACAACCATTTTTTTTCTCTGGTTTGTGTATGATTCTAGAGATTTGATCCACACTTTAGGACTAGTTTGGTGGTTATCCTGATGAAATCAATTGTTTTCATGGGGCATTACTCGTCCTTTTTCTTTTCTTTTCATTGTCTCTTCTCTCTCTTTTTTTTTTTGGCTTGCTTTAATCCATTCTGATGATTTGTTGAAAACTGAATCTCAATCTTTTGTATTATAATAATTGCTTATCCAGTAGGCCTTTACGCATTTTTTAGGGCTAGTATCTGGTATCTACATGTATAGGTAAGCATTAGTAATTGCAATGAGACCAGAAGATAAATGGAAAAAGGACATATCAACTTTATGCCCATTCCAAGCATGGATAAGTTGAGATTTAAGCAACGTTGGCAATTAAAAACTATGGAGTATTGATGTTACTAAGCACAAAGATACCTTAAATGACGACTGCATATCACTGAGAAGTTGGATAAGACAAGCTACTGTGTTACTTGGGAATGACGCACATACCAGTAGTACGCTATGATCCAAATCTGAATAACTATTTATTACGATTCACTTTATTATTATTTTTTGTTGTATTTTTTTTTTTGTCAGACCAATTTGAGGCAGAGTTGAAAATCAAGTTTTTAATTGAAGTGCTCGAATATAGATTTTAGTTCACCAAAATGACATGGATTTTCACTCCGAGTAGATTTTGTGCCAATCTCTTGAAACCTATCTGACCCAATCTTCTGTATACTTTGCCGAACGTTGTGAACAATGTCTCTAAGCTGCGAGCAATGATCCTGCACGTGCTTATAATTTTCTTTGAGTGGTTTAGGGGTACATCGATGTTTGTTTTTTTGTTTCCTTTCGATTTCTGTGGTCAGATTGATCTTCCTTGGATTTAGCAAATTATGATCCTCTATCGTTACTTTTTTCTCCCTGTAAATTTATTTGTACTTGATATCTGCTGAATCTTGATTAACTCCAACTGCAGCCTGGCTATTCACTCCGTACTTTTATGGGACATTCTTCTTTTGTTTTCTCTTTGGACTTTCATCCGAATAAAGATGACCTTATCTGTTCTTCTGACGGGGACGGGGAGATAAGGTACTGGAGTATTAACAATGGTAGCTGTCAAAGAGTTTTTAAGGTGAAACCTACTGAACATCTTGCCTTTTTTTTTACAAATTAATGGATCATTTTTCCTCTGTTAATTATTTCGTTATCTTAGTAGTTCTCTCTCTTCCAACAAATTGCATGTAAGTTGCTTTTTTGTTGATTAGGGTGGCATGTGGCAGATGAGATTTCAACCCCGTCTAGGAAGATATCTTGCTGCTGCTGCTGATAATGTTGTGTCCATACTCGATGTGGAGACGCAAGCCTTACGGCATTCATTACTGGTCAGTTTTTATCTCAGGCTATTCCGTTTCCAGGGATAGTTGCTTTTGATGGGGCAAATTGTTGTTCAATTCTTTGGGTAGTTGTGGCTTGCTATAGCAATGTTCAAAGTTTTTCCGGCATTGGTAGATTCTATCAAAGTTTCTCCGGCAATGGTAGATTCTAACCTAGTACTTAGTATGGGAATTGACTTCCCTGGGTAGAGTAATTGACACAAAATGTAATGAGTCTGCAGGATCTG
This sequence comes from Gaultheria prostrata, assembly GCA_036023075.1. Classification (NCBI taxonomy): domain Eukaryota; kingdom Viridiplantae; phylum Streptophyta; class Magnoliopsida; order Ericales; family Ericaceae; genus Gaultheria; species Gaultheria prostrata. The sequence continues at coordinate 17,951 of JAXBDA010002525.1, forward strand.
GGGACCCTCCTTTTCCCCCAAAACGACGTCGTTTGGGGGGCCAAAAAAAACACCAACAATATCACTCAAAGCGATGCCGTTTTGGGGACAAAAAAAGCACCAACAGGCAACAATATCACTCAAAACGGTGTCGTTTTGATCCTTAATAAACTGCAATACCAGCGAAGTACCACTACCAACTCGAGAAAAAAGGGAATACCGGAATAAAAAGATGAGAGAAAGGGATACTATTTTTTAAAGCAAGCCAATGATTTGTGTACCTCTGGAAAGATCAAGGTCTATATATTTTTTATAACAATTTTAACTATATCTTTGCCATTGATACTTAGATATATGGATTTAACCAATGAATGCCTTCTAGATTTCTGTTTAGATTATCAATTTTCTAAACAATATTGTCACTGCAACTTTAGCTGCTTCTCTACCATTTCCACTTAAATTTTGTTTAGGAGCTCAGTTTTGATTATGCATTCCTCGCTACATGGTTTTTTTGTCAACTTTTGTTGTTTAAATGGTTATATTTTCAACAAGCATTGTGGAATTTGTTTTGTGTTTGGAATGTTTGATTTTACTTCTGTTTTTAATGTTACTGTAGGGCCACACAAAATTTATTCATACAATTTGCTGGGATCCATCTGGAGAATCGTTGGCCTCTGTCAGTGAAGACTCTGTTAGAGTATGGACATTTGGATCAGGAAGTGAAGGGGATTGTATTCATGAGTTAAGTTGTAACGGAAACAAATTCCATTCATGTGTTTTCCATCCCTCATACGCTTCATTGCTGGTCATTGGCTGTTATCAGGTAAGCAGTGTCTTCTTTCTTATGTGTCTGCTTAAGTTTTTTGGTACTTGGTTATCAGTAGGTGATGCAAGTTGCTACTTGTTGTTGCGGAAAAATCTTCGAATCATATTCGATCCTATGGGGAGTTATTCTGAACCCATACACTGCTACACTATTATATTCCCAGTTGCAATTAGAAATGTCAATACAAATCAGCAAAGTTGTACATAGTTTTTTACCGAATGGCATGCAATAGAATGATCGAGGTAGTTTACAATATCTTGAATGCCACATCGCATCATTGAGGTTGGGATTTCTTTATAAAAAAATCCAGTTCGGAATTTTCTTGGCTCCCTGCGCTGACGTTCGTATTTTTCTTCTAACCCCACGTCGGATTTCCATTAGGTGGAATTCAACAATGTAATTCATCTACCTTGGATACATGGTTTTGAAATAAGAAATATATGAAGAAATTCAGGTTTCCCGAGTAGTTCCTTATGAAGGACCAATAATATATTTGCCAAGTTACTGAAGACGATTTTTGAATTCATACATGTTATGGCCCATCTTGTCATCGATCTGGATTTAAGATGCAATACGACTCAAAGCCCTCAGATTCTCTCATTTTGAAACAATAAATTGACATTAGTTTCTGTAGCTGATGCCTTTAACTGTTGGAATTTGTGAAGAGTCTTGTGCTATGGAACATGAATGAGAACAAGACAATGACTCTCCCAGCACACGAAGGACTGATTGCCGGATTGGCTGTATCACCAGTGACGGGTTTGGTTGCTTCGGCCAGCCACGACAAGTTCGTTAAGCTCTGGAAGTGATATCATTTTCTCCTCTCCCGTTGGAATTTGTGAAGAGTCTTGTGCTATGGAACATGAATGAGAACAAGACAATGACTCTCCCAGCACACGAAGGACTGATTGCCGGATTGGCTGTATCACCAGTGACGGGGTTTGGTTGCTTCGGCCAGCCATGACAAGTTCGTTTATCTCTGGCAGTGATGTCATCATTTCTCCTCTCCCGTTGGAAAATTTGCCTTTTGTTTTCATTGAAATGGTTGTAGTTTGTGTCTACCTTTGTTTTTTTTTTTTTTTTTTTCTCGTTTTTGTTTAATTTAAACCAGACACTGAGAAAGTAAGTAACTCTGTTTTTCTGTTGCTGCTCTCTCTCTCTCTCTGAATGCTGATCTTCTTGAACTGTCTGTAATGTTATGTACTCTAAAAATGACATTTTCGGTTTTTGTTAACGTTACTTGCTTATTATGTCAACTTGATTTTGTTTAATTCTACCCGTACCGTAGGTGAAGTCTTACTAATTCCTTGTGGTGGTAGTCACGAACCATTATTCGATATTTTACGAAGGATGTAGCATATGAAAAGAGTCTTTACTCTTTAGTTACGATAGTTTTAGTTGTATAGATACTAGATAGTGTTAGAGTTTTGTTGTTATGTGTAGATAGTTTATCAAGCATGAGTTTCGAGTATTTTCTACTCTTCCGTGTCCCTTTTTTATAGTTCAGTATTTTATTTTGGGTTGTTTCTTGATAGTTACTAAGTTTATGGGTATAGTATTTTGATTGAAAATTCCAGTATTTTATTATAGTCCAGTATACCCTATGTTATATATTGAGATTATGGTAAGTTACTAAAATAATTTCTTATGTACAAAAATAAAATCATCTCAATATATAACATAGGGTATAGTATTATGGCCCTTATCTATTTATCACTTGGAGGATTTTGGTTTTTTCCTTCTATTTTTTGACTTTGCCTAGCTAATTTTTTTGAATTTCTTAAGAACCAACCATTTTTTACCATCATTAATTTCGAACCTTTAGCTTCCATTGCAATTCTAATCTTCCTAACGGCATAGGGGGAGGGTGCAAATTTGTGTTCCACTTTGGGGAGTAATAAATCAGTGACCCACTTGGTTTCGGTGAGTCCCTGTGGCGTTCGAGCTCCTCTCCTCTACCTATGGACAACCGAAACCGTTTTTTTTTTTTTTTTGGGATCTGGGGTTTTTAGATCCGGACTCGTGACAACGACAGTGGCGGCTCCGGCGTTTTCTTTTTCTGTACCTTTTTGTTTTTTTTATGAAGGTGGTTTTTTTTTTTAACCTGCAGTTTTGGGCCGGTGGTTTTGTGCAGGGCTAAGTACCAGCCGGTCCATATAAAGTGACCCATGCACCTCCGACTCCACTTATTGCAGGAAACTGAACAAAAAACTCCACTCATCAGTATTATTTCCCGTAACAGCCTACTCTTTTCCCGCTCTCTCCCCTCTTTTTTATTTTTTATTTTACATTTTAAATTTTAAACCCCAAACCGTATGAAAGTGCCAAAATCCTAGGGTACCCTATGAAAGTACCTAAACATAAACCTTATGGTACCCTATGAAAGTGCCTAAACCTAAACCCTAGGGTACCCTATGAAAGTGCATAAACCACGAAAACCCTAGAATAGAAAAGTGCACCCTAAACCTAAACCCTACGGTACCCTATGAAAGTGCCTAAACCTAAACCCTAAGATACTCTATGAAAGTGTCTAAAATCCTAGGGTACCCTATGAAAGTGCCTAACCACTAAAACCGTATATAGGAAAGTGCACCATAAACTGTGGTGACTCTAGGAATTTGGAAGCGAGGGGTCATTCATAAACATCAACCATAAATCAAAGAAAAACATTACAATAATGGCAACTAAAATTTTTATTCCAACAAAAATCATATTTAAAGCTCAACCTAGCAAAAACAAATTAACCTCTCTTTATCAAAAGAACAAAACGAGTGAGAATGATTCAAACAAACCACACAAAGAAACAAATTTTGTGAATTTTTAGGAGTTGTCTAGTGGTGTCACCACTAAATTTAGAGGGTTCATCTATGAATATTTTTTTTAAAAATAATATAATTAGTAGTATTGTTTTTTTTCCTCCGTGGGGTCGGCTGACCCCCCTATTGGTAATGTGGAGTCGCCATTGACCTAAACCTAAACCCAAAAAAGAGTGATTGACCTTAATGATAATTAAAAAGAGTGATTAAACTTAATGGTAATAAATATTTATTTTGTGGACCGACCCGTAATAAAACCTTTTATGTAGTTGTATTGGTAGCCGACGGTTTTGGGTTGGTGGTTTTGATTAATAATATTTCTATCTCTTTACCTAAAAATAAAATAAAATAAATCAGTGTCTGAGGCTTCTTGTCTACCACACATTAATATAGGATTAATATAGGATCCAGAAGAATCAATTGTCTAGGTTTTACATAGTTTGTGGTGGAGGAAGGGCACGGGCATCAAATACTCTCTCTCTATTTACATTCATGGATTCCGGCACTCTTATCTACATAATTGTCAAAGTTTAAAAAGTTGATTGTCTACATAAGAGTAAAAGGTCAAAAAGTTGAAGAAATTTTAAGAAAGCTGGAGTAACAACGGAAAATGATTATGGATACCCAAAGCTTGCTTCTGTTTTATTTTTTTCGTCATAAATTGGTTTCCTCCAAAAAAAGAATAGGAACAGAGTTTTTTTTTTGGTTGCATTGGTCCTTGTATTGGGAAAATGACATGTCACTAATGACACTAATGGAGGAGTTTCTCCAGCAACGAAAATGTTTGATAGGTTTCTTAACAGAAAAATACGACGAGCAAAAAACAAAAAACCAATGATGCTTGTGGAGGACAGTGACAATGCTACTCAATATGTATCAAGTATCAACCATCAACACACTCAGAAATTTGAGGGTCCTAAAAAAGATGAGAAAGATGCTACGCCCTCTTCTGAGACAACTTCACAGAAGCTCCTGCTCTCGCCCCACAAACTTGAACCACCCTGTGACTGTAACCTCAACCTGACCACCCCACGGAGCTTCCACACATGCTTCAAGAACTTGCTTCCCTTCCATAACGCTGTAAACCAGCATGAACGGGTCGAATGTAGCACCCATTTCATTGACCGCCACCCAGTAAAATCCAAGATCCAGATCCTCATCTATTGGGAATAATCCTTCAGTTTGAAACTCAGCAAAAAGAGTCTTCTTGTTATTTTTTAGGGGAAGCAGCCCAGCCCAAGAGATTCCATCTTCAACTTCCCCACCTTGCCTCCGCAATCCTTACACTTGCACACAGCATTAAAAATCTCTCCATCAAAGGTACAATCATCATCGGGTGAGACCCTAATCACATCTGATCGCCAGCCACATCTTTCACATATTACCTTGAGAAAAGTGACATTTCCGAACCTTCAGATGGAACAATCGAAACTGCATTTTTAAGTTATGCTTTTCAGTACGAGGTTGTGCTCATACTGCATTTTCTTCTTCTTCTGAGGCTTCATGATGCTTCCTAGTAAACAAATTCGAAGGGGTCAGATCGCGTAGATCGGAGATCGTTGCTGCAAATCGCCTGCGTAGATCGGAGATTGCTGCGCAGATCGGCTCGTACCTCTGATGGAGAGATTTTTAATGCTGTGTGCAAGTGTAAGAATTGAGGAGGCAACGTGGGGAAGTTGAAGATGGAATCTCTTTGGCTGCTTCCCCTAAAAAATAACAAGACTCTTTTGCTGAGTTTCAAACGAAGGGTTATTCCCAATAGATGAGGATCTGGATCTTGGATTTTACTGGGTGGCGGTCAATGAAATGGGTGCTACATCCAACCCGTTCATGATGGTTTCCAGCGTTGTGGAAGGGAAGCAAGTTCTTGAAGCATGTGTGGAAGCTCCGTGGGGGGGTCAGGTTGAGGTTAAAGTCACAGGGTGGTTCAAGTTTGTGGGGCGAGAGCAGGAGCTTCTGTGAAGTCGTCTCAGAAGAGGGCGCAGCATCTTTCTCATCTTTTTTAGGACCCTCACATTTCTGAGTGTGTTGATGGTTGATACTTGATACATATTGAGCTTAGTACATGTTGAGTAGCACTGTCACTTTCCTCCACAAGCATCATTGGTTTTTTGTTTTTTGCTCGTCGTATTTTTTTTTGTTAAGAAACCTATCAAACATTTTCGTTGCTGCAGAAACTCCGCCATTAGTGTCATTCAACTCTATGACAGCGATCTGAATCTTTTTGCAAAAACAAAAAAAAATCTATTGCAAACTATAAGTACAGATATTCTACGTGCAAGGCAAGGTTGTACAAGAGGGAAGGCTTTAAGTTTTAGGAGTGCTAGTGACATATTGTAACCTTTAACCTACCTTAGTCATGAATTTCATCTTTTCTTAGGCAATAGAACACCAGTTGTATATCAAAGGGCACAAATGTAGAACTCTCCATAGTATATGCAACAATGTAGCATCTTTGTTGCTTTGAGGGGATCCGGGGGCGTCCTGCGCATTTGTGTGCTGCGCAGCGTGCTGTTCGCGTGAATAGTTTCAAAAAATCCAATCCACTGATAACACATTTGAACGGTCAGGATTGCACATCACATAACTGCGCAACACGCCCCCGCATTGGCTTTGAGGATATGTGAACCCCAAATTGTAAATTCATATGTTCCCAACTTTAGTGAAATTAAAACTGCGAATATAATAAACCAAGAATGATGCATTTCCTAGGTTTATAAACATTCATATACAACATGTAAACTCGCCTACATGATACATCATAAGAATAAAGTCATCCGAAACCTTAAGTAAATCTCAACTGATTAACTCTGTCTTCAACAACACTGATGCCTCCTTGTTATTCTTTACGGCAATTACCTTATTCCTTCTCAAATAAATACTGAAAACTGCACATACAAGATAAGATCATTAGTTATGGACACAATTACAAATAAGAGTTGAACAAAATTCCATGCAAACGCGAGTTGTTGGTGTTCATTTGAATCTCATTGTGGGGCATAAAACTACCGAAAAGAGTTAATTAAGAAGAAATATTAGTTCAAACTTTTTTATCATTTTTTGTTTACGCGCAAGATGTGGAAAATTGGAAGATGGAATTTCCAACAACAGACATCAACCCTTCTATTCTATAAATGCAAGGAAGGCAAAAGTTGGTCACCATCATTTGGATCTAAACTTGGCAAGAATTAAACTAACCCCAAGTCTTCTGTGTATACTCTAGGCTCTAAATCGCAACTTTCAAACATAAAGGGGTGAAACCTTTTTAGCCATCAATTTCCGAGCTCTACACATTTATGTCAACTTTAGTGCTTCACGTAACACCCTCGAGAGCTGGGTCCTATGATTCAGCTTTCACGGGTGCTCAGTGAATACGAGGAATTTTCTAATCAGAGCTGTATTTCAAGACTTCTGAAGTCAGCAGAAGTCTAAGATTTGGTATTTTAGTCTTCCGAGCTCTTGATGAGCTGAGTTTTTTCGGTGAACCTTCCAAGAAAATACCTTTGTTTCATAGGAAGTTATATTATGGCGTAAGACAGTCGAAGTGTCAGCTGAATCAAAAGCTATCTTAACAAGTGATCAAAGTTGGTTAACAGTTTTAAGTGTTTAAACCATAATCATGCACCCAACGACAAGCCAAACAATAAGATCAAATCATTATCCATTGCAAGTAGGAATTACCGTATCTGTTAGCTGTGGAACAGCGCTATATTGTGCTCCTCCTCTTCATCTCCTTTGGAAGTTGAAGGATTTGATTGCATAAGCAAAAGTCACAGCAAAGAGCAAGCAGAAGCCAACCACTGCAATTGCAGAGATTCCTAAGAAATCATATCGGTACCCCAACTGGTCCTCAATTAATTTCTTTATTGGCATTGACTGAACTCCATCAGCGAGCTTGACCGATTCTTCCAGGTCTCCATATTGGGATGTCAGAAGGCCATACAAACTCCAGGCTATTGGATTTCCCCAATAATACCATCTCCACCAAATAGGGATTCTCTGGAGAAGGGAAATTTTATTTAGTTTCAAATAAAAACAGAGAAAGTTCGGTAACATGTTTGTTTTCTGTTTTGTTTCCAAAAATGAAAGCATACTGGAGAGATAAAAACCCTTTGATAGCTTCTCTCCTTTCCAGAAAAAATGGTAGCAATTCTGAAATATTTCAATAATTGTGTTCTACTTGTTAGTTGTATCGGAAAATATTTTGTTATTATCTCCTTCTCCCACCACCTCCAGGCTCCGACCTCAACCTCCCCCACACCTCCCCCGATGCGCACCCTCTCAGTTCTTATCAAATATATATGTTTCTACCAAACAAGTGATTGACCACAACATGTTTCCTCTTCCTTGTAAACAGAAAGCTCATAATGTTACCAAACGCATCCTAAATTGTTTGATTTCAAATGTCATAGTGTGGAGGGATTATCTGAAATTCGATCTGATATGTGGCTATTTTTCCTGATAACAACAAAGACAACACAGCCCTTGCTTCAAGAATTGCACCGATAAAAATGATACTCCCTCTCTCCCATATCCTTGGTCCTTTTTCGGCAGTTGTGCTTGCCCTTTGATTTTGGATCAATGAAAAACATACTTTTGTGAAAAGACAATCAAGAATTTTCCACCCATAAGAAGATCTCAATTTGTTACTGTAGCAAAATTGCCAAAATTATCAACCAAGGAAATATAATTCAGAAGATGGACAATTTTCTAAGATGTCCGGAGTAGAGAAAAAGAACCAAAATATGGGACGAAGGTTGTAAACATTCTACGTTGTATGTTATCCTTAGTAGTGTAATAAAATGAAAATCAATCACTATAGGCATTACCATGCGAGGAATCATGAATCCACTGAAGAGGTTCCACATCATGTAAAACGGAGCAGCAAGGATTGCAGCGATGTTATGGTTGGGTGTGACGGCAATTGTCATCATTCCAAAGAAGGTGAAGTATAACAAGGTGAAATACATGAAGTAGCAGTAGTAAATAAACTTCAACGGGGTCCACTCGAAAGAGGCCATGAAGTAGAAGATAGCACTGTAAACTACTGACTGTACTAACACGTAAGGGAACTCAATGATAACCTGCCCAAAAGAATTATAGCAACATTTGAGTACTTCACCTTTGAAAACTGAGAGCTTTTCCAGAAAAAAGTGGGAAAATAAAAGCAGAAGGCAACAAGGCGGACCTGTGCAAATGCAAATGGTAGAGCTGAATACATGCCTGCTGCTCTTTCTCGATATGAAACGAATCTTTCAACATACACTACGGGTTGCACAGCAGTGGCGTTTGTGATTCCAATAAATAGAACTGCTGTGTATATGGCTCCCATAGCATTAAAGATATCCTGCTGGTTGTCCCTGTGGAAACAAGTGTGACAAAGAAGTGAAAATTGGCAGGAAGAGAAGAAAAAAGAAACTGCTCCAATTTTTATGTCCCACACTAACAATACATTTTCCATACGTGAAATTGATAGGATTTTTTTGAAAGCATACAAAAGGTTAGGGTCTATAAATGCTAAGCCGAATATGTTAACAGAATAGAATTGTAGTTCTATAGGTGAGTGAAAATTTAGAAATCTTCAGTGGTCAGTGTGTGCGGCAGCTGCCCCAGTGGGCCTAACGTGTTTTGCCACTGGTGGTAGATTCGTACGGCACCTCGATAGGAGGGAAAACTTTGTACTATGTCTTCAAGGATTTTAAGCTCTCTTTACCACTAAAGTTTTAATTTAAAGCAAGAAAGACAGATGCAAAATCGGTAAATACCATCAGAAAAGAAAACAGTGAATGAAATGGTTTACGGAAATTTTAAGTATGACACCTTTTAGAACCAAATTTCCAGCATATTGTTCCAAACATCAAGGATATGATGACCGTGTAGAAGAAGCGTACAGCAGTATACTGTGGATTCCTCCAGTACGACAGATTTTGCTTCCAAAGACATGCTAGAAACTGGCCAAAAAATGACCGAGAATACTTTGACGGGAAGGTTAAATCCTTTGTTTCCCTATGTGGTTTGCTTAACTGTTCCACAAGTTCTTTATTTTTCCTGAAACAAAAATGGCATAAGAAAGAAGCAACAGCTAATTGAAATAGAATTCCAGTACAAAAGTAGAAAATATTATGCATACTGAAATAAACTTGATTTTTGATAAACTTCTGCAAAATCCAAGCCAAGTCGAACTTCTTCTGCTGGAGAAGAGACCTCTAGAATCCAAGCAGCGGGGTTATAGCCAGATTTAATCTTCGGGACTCCTTGAATCGCCTAGGAAAATGACACTATAAATTGGTTAACAAAGAGTCGTGGATACGATGAATGGATGTCATCGACTTTTATAAAGATAGACAGGATTAATCAAGAACAGAACCCACCTCAAAATAATGAATAAGCTTACAAGACCTGGTTCCCAATGGACCGGCATAGATCAGCTTCCCTCCGCGTTTCATTAGTAGAAGCTGAAACAGTAGAATAATAGATAAGGAGCCGGATCAGGTGTCATAGTGCATAGTTCAGTGTGGGAACTTGTCATCTAGAAAACACCAAAAACAAGGGAGGGTAGTGATTAAATCCACCGACAGAGTATATGTGTGACCACACAGAGGAGATGAAATGACCTCTGTTTGAATAGTAGAAAGTCCATCGGCGAACATGAAGAAGCAGCAACATTTAGAAAAGTGATTGAAAGATAATTAACATACTAAGTTCTGCCTTCAATACAACATAGTGATTTACAACATTTAATAGGCTTGGGACAAGAAGTCTCCTCCAATAATATGAAAGAAAGGACAACATACGGAGAATATGAATATGACCCCATATGTTGCATTATGCTGTATCTCATATGTAGATGCGTAATCATCTTCGCAGGAAATTTGCATTGTTGTCTTTCATTACAGTGGTTTAATCTTGTTTGCGCAAGTAAAAAATGGACAGAGTTCTCTTAATCAATATCTACAAGGAAAATGAGTTAAGGTAACACCTCATATAAACAAAAAATTACAACCAAAAGGAAAGGATTTTGATGTATAACCATAATTTCATGTACAGGCATCCAGACGCGAACATTACAGAAGTTAACATTGATCCCATCAAGAAATTATGCGTTAGAGCATCTTTCTATCTGTAAACCAACAGAAACTTGTTCTTTAGCAATATCTGTTGGTGTCCACAGATTTAGCTTATCTTCTGAAAAAAATTGAATTTGATCTTTTCTAGTCACTCAGATTTCTGTTCTTCAGAAACTTTTTTTTGACAAGGACAGATATTTAAAACCAAATCTGGATACAGAATTAACCAATTTTGTTCCAGATGTGCTTCAATTAAAAACAATTAAATTTGTAGAATATGTTCCTGCTTATTTTCATATTCTTTGTCTAAATTGAGGGAAACCGAAGGCTATATTACATCCAAAATGACGGCTTGGCTTGGCTTCAATCCAATTAAGGACCAAGTTTCAGTTCATAGGTATTTTAAACAACTGATATAGCACCACCGGACTTTTAAAGTGTCTTTAGAGTTAAAATAAGGCAGGCCAAAACTCCAATGCATAAAATGCTTGTTCTTATGTGCAATGTACATGCCTTTTATGCATTGAAGTTTTGGCACAATCAAAAATAGTTTTGGCATTATCACTACCCTAAAATAAAACGCTTATCCAAGAAAATAAATCATACATTAAATTGATCTCATGGAATTAGAGAGAATAACCTCATCAAATGATTCAAAGATATTAATGCTGGGCTGGTGAATCGTGCAAACAATTGTCCGCCCAGTGTCGACGATATTTCTCACAGTTCTCATGACTATAGCAGCAGATCTGGCATCAAGTCCTGAAGTAGGTTCATCCATGAAGACAATAGAAGGATTGGCAACAAGCTCAATAGCAATGGTCAACCTTTTCCTTTGCTCAGTCGATAACCCATCCACGCCCGGTAAACCAACTAAAGCTTTGCTTAGTGGACTGAGCTCAACAAGTTCCATTATCTCATCCACAAATGCCTGCAAAACAATGAGTGATCAAGGATCAAAATTTCACTTCTGTATTTCTGAAACATTTTGGAAACCTTTCCAAAAACATTTAGCCAACATAGCATGAACATAATGAAAATGTCAAACAAATTTGGAAATTCGTGACTATTATTGTTGGATATCTTTGGTAGGTGTCAAAACAACTCAATGTTTCGGTCTGTTTCATAAAATTTCAGCATGTTTTGGTGTCCTTCAGTATGTGTCCGTGGAACCATAGGAATATTGGGATCCCATTAACATTTCATCACGGTCTCCTAAGGAAACACAACACTATCGGTTGTTTTTACCGAAAGGAATCGAAATTTTGTTCCATGTAAGTGACAGTCAACTTATTAACATACTGCACACTATAATTCAATTCAATGGAAACAAAATTTTGTTCCTTGTATGTAATTATCGATGTGTTTACCATAGGGCAGAAAGCTTAAAAGATTTAGTATTTAGTAACCAGTAATTACCTTTTGTGTTGCCAAATCAACATGTGAAGATAACCGTAACCAAGAAGAAAACATAAGTGACTCGTGAATTGTTAAACAGGGCGAATGAATATCATTCTGCTCGCAATAGCCGGATATCCTTGCAAATGTTTGTTGCTTTTTAGGGTACCCGGAAATATAAATGCTGCCTTCAATAGTTCCACCAGTTTTTCTACCAGCTAAAACATCCATTAGTGTAGTTTTACCAGCACCGCTGGTACCAACCAAAGCAGTGAGCACACCAGGCTGAAATGCTCCACTAATATTGACCAGTAACCGCAGCCTGTCTGCTACTACGCCCTGCTTCTTCATTTCCTGCACCAATATAAGTTCTTAGTTGCTATAAGTCACCTACTGGGGGGACGATTTGGCTCTGGAAATTTGATTCTTCCTTTTAAAGAAAAAATCTTGCTCCCAAAGCCAAGAAAATTTGTTGTAGCCATTCAGCGATTGCAATCTACAAACTTGAGGAGACAGAATAAGAGGCTTAAATAAATCCTGAATATAATAAAATTTAGCACATTGCAACACCATCTTTACAGAGTGCTTAATGGATAGAAACCAAAGCAGCATTAATCTCCAACCATTTATTCATTTATCAGAATATTCATTTCAACTACGTATTTAGAAGTCCCTTAAAGTATTCTAAATTATCTACTAATATATTGATGGCCTCTGTAGGAACTCCCAACCTTAGAATTTTCTGTGTCCTCACTCCCCCACGGCCCACCCCTTTCCGCTCCCGCTGGGAGCTAATTATATATTTCTAATCAACACAAGACTTGGCATCCAACAATATGGAATAGGAGAAAGCTGGCATACCACTGGGACATCGACATAATAACTAAGATTGCTGAACGACATTGAAAGAGGTTGAAAAGGAAGAACCATGCCTCTCTGGTTTTTTACATCTATTCCTGCTAGAGAGAAGAAAGAAGTATGCAAAACTTCAAAGTTAACACAAAGAGATCAGCATACAAGCCAAAAAATATTCAAAAGGAGCTTCAGACAAACCAGTGTATGAGTGTGAATGTCGCAAGAATTCTCCCAGCTCAATAATGGCATATTCACTCTCCGCTCCATTTACTTTGTGCTGGGGCTTTTTCTTAGAAACAACAGCTTGATAACTTGCAAGGGCTGTAAGCAAGAAAGAGACTTAAATTTGTTTCCTTACAATTATCAAAGAGCTCCCTTGGATGTAGAGTTATATCAACAAAGTATTCAAGCCTAAGTGACACATGCTTTGGAATGGTTCCACAGCCTAAAGTAGAAAAAACTTTGAAATGACAATTTCTGTATATGACACGAAGTAGGCCTATAAAATGCAACAGTCTGAAAGTTACATAAGACAATAACGACAACAAGAGGATTACAAACTGGGGAAAATATAGAAAAGAATAAAAAGGTCTCGTGCCATTTTAAGAAGTGAACGAATAGCCACCAACACTGCCATATCTTTGTAAGAAATGAATGTATGAAACAATCTGTAAAGGAATATTTCTGGAGATAGAGCTTACGGTTCAGGTAAGTCAGAGCAAGAGTGAAGAGGATGTTGAGTAAAACTGTATAACCAAGCAAAGCACCCACACCAATCCAAAACCAATAGCCCTCGGGAAATAAACTGCGGGCCTTTAGTAACATCTCGCCCAAAGACAAACTTGTGTAGTTTCCAGCTCTCTGCATATCGTAAAAGTCAAAACTAAAATTTTAAAGAAGAAGAACGGAAGAACCCTTTATTGAGTAGCAATTTTTACATGAAAAAATCACCAGGCATGTTGGAGATTTTCAATTACAGGTACCAATTTACGTAAGGCTGTGTCAAATTATGCCGAAATAACCCTACCAACAAAGGATCAGGTCATATACACTCCAGATACAGAGTGGAATAGTGCAGCACCATAAAAGGATGAACAAATTTTTTTTTTTTTTGGGGCATAATTGTCTTGCTACGGTCTACTAAGGAACAAAAATAGTAATCTATAAAATTTGCAACAGAACTCTCCTCTAAATTGCCGGAATTCTTGCGTCTCCAAACACTCTAGACAACTAGAAGGTGTAAGATTGGAGTGTAATTTGTTCTAATAACAAGCCTGGAACTTGTAGAAGCAGAATAGTACACCATCCATACCGAAAGAAGGAACAGTTTAAATTACATTACCTTGTCCCATGAATGCCCAAGAAATTCATTTACGGAAGCCGCATTTTGAGCATACATCAAAGGAGAAAACCAGTAACCCCATATCCACCAAGATGGAATGCTATCTGCCAGAGAAATCAGCAAAAGTCAAGTGCACAAATGAAGTGAGGTTGAATCAATAACAGCAGAGTTCCTGAGGTTAACCACTTGAGAGCACAAGGGGAAAAAAAAAAACCTCTCGAGAGTATAAATCCTCCTAGAGCCATGACAACCAACAGTGCAAACGATCCAAAGGTATTGGCAACTATCATGTTGCGGCCAAGCGAAGCCATCACACGGAATAGTCCTATTGACATCTGGTGCAGAAAGAAATATACAATAAACTGCTGGAGGCATCTGCAGATCAATAAAAGAAATTAAAAAATCTCCATTGGACTCCCATAAGATAAATTTAAACATCAGGTTATGGGCGTGTCATGGATTGTGGAGGAATCCACAAAGGAAATAGAAACTAGCAGAGAAGAGAAGGAAAAAAATTTAGTTTCTCCATTTATTAAATTCTTATGGTTTCCTTTACCTTTTGTTTCTTCATAAATCTCTTCACAAATCCATGATCCAAACAGACAGGGCTCCAGGAATTTCAGTCAGTGGTGACACACACAAATTTAATTCTACATCTACCATTTCACAAAATACATCACACTTAAACAATGCCTATCATCTCTTTCCAGTAGCTCAATAATGTTTAGATAAACCCCTCAAAAAATAAGTAGAAGACGACTTTCATATAAGGACACTATTATGTCTCTAAAAAGACATGCAATGCAAATACATGAAATTTTGTGGTCGCCCTCGCCGAGGTCTTATGCTTTCGGAAGTTTCTCATAATAGCCTCATATGAATCTTACAAAGAAATTTTATCAATGAATGTGACTAAAGAATCAACCATGCTTTGATCTTTCATCCAGTAACAAAATAAAAACTTTATCAATTTCAGGACCAAGGGTTCATCAAAATTTGGACCAATGTTGACAAATAATTCTGCAAAAAACTTATATAGGTTTTTTATAATCAACTCTGTTAGTTCAGATTACCCAAAAAAACTCTGTTAGTTCAGAGGGTTCACTTGATCAGCCTGAATATATAGTGAAGCAGTCCCCAAATCCCAATACAGAATTACAGCCTAGGAGATAGTGAACTGCCTCTTAAGGAAAAACTATTACCTTGTTATTTCAGGATCAAACCCGACTGTGTAGTATGTGGCTGCAACCCAGATAAAAGACTCCACAAGTGATGATGGAATACTCAAAATCCAAGAAGGAAGGGTATAAACCCAGCATGGATAGAAACGCAATTCCCTGTGCTTGTAGAGAACAGGAAGCTTGGCTATCAACATTGGGACTTCCATAAATCCATTGAAAAGTATCATAACCATAGCAAAGTAAAGTGCACCGAGGTAGACTCCTCCATCAACCAATGAATTATGATGCATTGTTGTCCGAAAAAATACAGTCATCATGATCACAATACTGAACAGAAGCTGCAAAATACAGTAAACTGCTCCTGAATCAGCGTTTATAACTCATTTCAATCAATTTGCAATTTTAACCAAGTGATGTATTCTAGAAGCAAACCAAATGCATGTATGTTAAAAATTGGTCTGTAACAAGAAAGCAACACTTCAGGCACCCTCATAGACTGTATTCAGATCATGGATTTCAGGAAGCACTTATAAAGGGAAAGGGAAATGAGAAGGAATCAATGAAATAAATCTAGCTTCTGCATGCCATTATCTTCCTATCTCTGTATTTACTTTTTGCTTTACCGAAATCCACGATCCAAATACAGCATTAGGGTTGTATCTGTTAAATCACCAATCGTCCCAAGTCCCAACAACTTAAGCCGCTAAAAATTACTGAAAATTTGTATATCAAGATATCTAACAAACTTCTCATGAGCAAAACAAGGATTAATATTTGTGCCTGGATATGAAATAGTGAAAGAGGAATCAGCTTCTCAGCAATTTGGACCACAACTGCACACCGTGCGGTTGGCCGTTTTCCGGCCCCTTGCCAATAATCAGCTCCAATCATATTGTAGATCTCGTAAAAAACTGCTTGACTAGGGCTTAAACTCCTTGCAAATTGGATACCAAATAGTATGTGCTCGAAATACAGAAACAACTCAGAACTGGATTTTTGTGGGTTTCATTCCAATGCATGTAGATTGATTTGCTTCTGTGTTTCGATTGAATATAATTTGGTTTCCAATTTACGTGACTTTAATTTCAGTGAAGCATTTCGATGATATCTTCAACATGAATGGAGCCGATTATTGAATTAAGTCCAGGAAAAGATCGAAAAATGGCCAACCGCACGGTGTGCAGTTTCAGCCCAAACTGCTGAGAAGCTGAATTCAACTATCCCAAAAACATTAAATCGTAGGAACTAAGTCCAACAAGTTACCTGTATGAATTTAAAGACGTAGACAAATGAATTCCGTTTCATTAGCAGCATCTGCCATGCAAAGCTGATTTTGAGAAGCTCCGTCCTCTTCACACCATAGGTAGAAGTAGATAGGGCAGCTGGATGATTAAAACGTCTATCAAAGGGAACAGCCAAATCTTGTGACAAAGCATCGCCAACCCAAAACGATTTAAAAGCTTCAGCGAACTTTGCCACAGGTACATACTGGTAATAGATATCAGGGAACCAATATTGTTCTTGATCTTTCTCTGATAAAACCTGCCATAAAAATAAAAGAATAGGCAAAATACTTCAAAGTTATACATTGGGAAAAAACAAGTGTAATTGTAAAATTCCACAAACATACTTCTTGCAAGAAATCTGCCACATTTTTTCTATCTGGGCACTGGAACCCCATATATGCGAAGAATTCAAGAGCCGCCTCACGTGGTCCCTGATATACAATCTGTCCCTCGCTCAGAAGAATGATATCGTCAAACAACTCGAATGTTTCAGGATCTGGTTGTAGAAGGGATATGATAGTTGTCCCATCAAGAGCATGAGTCGCATATCTAAGATATTTGATTATTTCGCGGGTAGTTGAACTGTCAAGTCCAGTTGATATCTCATCCATGAGAAGCACTCTAGATGCACCAACTAGCAATTCACCTGCCAAAGAACAAAATCTGCACTTGTTAGAATTTACACTGAATAGCCATGATAGTGGTATAAGGAGTATCAACCAAAGCAAGGGAAAGTGGTTACCGGTTGTAAGCCGCTTCTTTTGTCCCCCAGAGATTCCTTTAATCATTTCATCCCCCACCAATGTGTCCGCACAAATGTCTAATCCTAAAATCTTTGTAAAAGTAGTTCAGGAGGATTTCAAAACAAAACTTGGTATGCTCATTGCAACCATGTCTAATACCCGAAGTTACACAAAGCTCATATTCAATAACGTTTTGTTAAAGGGACTTATGACTCGAAAAAAACGTAATTCGTAAATTCAAAATTACATCAATAGCTTTTCTGTAGTAGGAAGAATGAGAGATCAAATTTACATCAATAACTTAGTCAGATTTTTTATTAAAATTTATCTTGGTCTTCTGGGGTATGACAAAGCACTTGGAAGTTCAAATAGAAGGTGCAAAGATAGAAAGAAAAACTACCAATGCTAGTTTTATCACTTTCCAGGAGGAAATATGCAGTAATATGCACGTTATTTGCCACAATCGATAGAGACTTCCTAAGAGTCCATACAATACCTTCATAACGTACTCCACAACCAGACTTGTCTTTTGCTCTCCAAGTGCTAATGCCTAAAGAGGGAAAACAATAATCTTCTTATTGCAACAGAGACCAACTCCTTAAACACGGTTAAAGTGCACACACACATAACAGAAAGGACCATACCTTAATAAATATATCAAGATCTTCATCAGGTATCGTCCTGTTTTCCTTCTCTCTTTTCAAAAGCTCCAAAAGCATATCTGTGTCGATTTTTTAATGTTCCCAAACAATATTGCAATAACAGGATGCATCAAGAAACAAGCAAAACAAAAGCCACAATAAAGAGAGCACATTCTAATACGTGATCTCCGTTACTTACTGTGCTTAAATCCAACACCTTGACAACGTCCCGAGAAATCAAGAGTTTCCCGTACTGTCATCTCTGCCATATGCCAGTCCTGCTGGCTAACATAAGCAGAAGTCCTTTGGGGAACAAACTCCTTTAAATCATGTCCATTGTATGTTATCCTCCCTGACATCTTAAAATAATCTCAATTCGATTAATGGGAAATCAAACAAAGCATTTAAGACAACTATATCGACATGTTTTTTCAACAATCATACTCAAGCAGGTCAGAACATTCAACCCTATTCAATGGCGGATGGAGCTTAGGGGTGCGGGTTTACTTTATTTTTTTTCAGAACGTTAATGACTAACTTATATAGCCGGAGATAATGGTGGAGATTGAAATAAACTAATATCATTCATCAGTCTACTGTGGAGAAGACATTTCCACTTATGAATTGGGTGAAGAATATGAAGGAACCTATAGTGGGCCGAACCATCAGCCCATTGGGCCTGGTGGATCAGCAGCCCAGGTGGTTGAACGCTTGGGCCGAACCGTATGTGTTTGGCCAGCTTGAAAGTGTGGCCTGTCGCACGTAACTCCAAGCGTCAAGGCCCCTGAAGCTGGGCCGGGCTGAACCAGGTCGGAGAAAGGTCCGACCTGAATGAAGAACAAGAGTCTGCATCTTTGCCGTCAAGTGGTACCCGGCATGTCATGCATGACTTTTCAGTCCAAGAAGCAGTTAGGGCATGTGCCTAGCACGAGCTTACTTGGAGCCTAAGCTAAGTTACTCTATATAAAGTACAATTCTAAACCCTGGAGAGGTACGTGGTGACTGTTCGCTAGAGATTTGGACTTTCCTCTCCTTGATCAGAGGGGCTGAATTAGGCATCGGAGTGCCTACCGACCGGCTAGGAATTAATGGTGTTCTGTCTTGCAGATGTTGGTCAAGGAACGCTAAGCTCCACTCATATCCAAACCCAAGATCCAAAAGAGAACCATATAAACACCGCCCCACAAAACCAAATGGGTGATCAATGGATGAGCGACATCATGATCGCAAACTATTGATAGATAATAGCATTAACAATAAAATTATTATGCAAAACTTGAAAACTCGTCGCAATCTATTCTTCTCCTTTTCAGTGGAATCCTTTTTCAGTATATTTTCTTTTTTCTGTTACATGTAAAGTTGTTGGGGTTGTGTGTTTCCCCCACTGATACTAATTTCTGCCTCAGGAACTGACCCCATTTACCTAGCATTATTCTTTATCTATATCATCCTAATCATAAAAGTCCAACAACATCCCAATCAATCTATGAATGTATCTACTTTTTGGAATGTGCACGACAATATATTTACATTTGTACATGTGAATGCCTGTTCAATGTGTTCATACATCATATGATATGAAGTGCGTATTTGAGATGTATTCCCCTTGTACAGCTAAGAAAATTAGCTCATTGCACTAGAAACTACATATTAGCTTCAAAAATGGCCTTCCTGTCAATAGTCTTATATTTAGAATTCTTGAAGCTCGAATTCAGAAATCATAAAAACAATGCTCAATACCTGCAAACCAGGTCCAGGCCGTCCGGCAAGGGCCAAAAGAAATGTTGTCTTACCAGAGCTCGGAGGTCCCAAAAGTAACGTCAATCTACAGAAGAACACCCAATATAGAAACATGCACATTAAAAAAATATTCTGTTCATGTCTCGATTCAATTGCCCCCATAAAAGAAGCTGAAAGTTGATACTCTACCTGGATGGCCTAATAATACCGTTGATGTTGTTTAAAATTGCCAACTTCTTTCTTCTACCAGGGAAAATCTTTAACCGCCCCAAGAAAGCCTTTTCCAATATTTTCAGAAAATAAAATATGGTGAGATAATCATAATGTATAGCGAGGCTATAGCTGGAAAATAATAAAACATGAAGAAGATAAATTACCTCAGTCATGTTAAAAATGAAGTTGGGGATAGTGGGCAGTGCCCTGCTTCCAACATGGACGAGAGCATCCACACTCAGGTCCTGAAATCGGACCTCAACTTTTGGGAATTCCAAATCAACTCTACAAAAGTTATAAGAGAGAAAAACATGTCATTGCGAAAGTTTCAGCACGAAAGAGAGAAAGAAGAAACAAAGAGAGAGACCTTAAACTAGGTATTAAATGTGGTTTTCAATTTTTGAGACACAATGCCGCGCGCTCAAAAAAATAATGATCTTGAACACAATGCTTGCAACCCAAATACAGCTGGTTAACCAAAGTGTATAAAAGGCAATTGATAGTTGCACATCCTGCACAAGTTACAGAACACAAAGATGCTCAGCAGGATCTTGGTATACGTTGTTTGGTCCATTCCTAACCTTTTAATAAGTGCTTTTTTTGTCTCGCATCATCTTTAGGGAAACAATAAGTTCATTGGGAGTTCAGCTGTAACAAGTCGGACACTTATGTAGGTACACAAAAAATTTGGTTACACAAATCATATACCTTATTATGAACATAGTTTGTCAATTGTCCGCGACTTGTACCCTTCCTAGCAACACATAAGTGGGTGATAGGCTAAATATGGTGTCTGTTTAGTTATACATTGTCCATTTTCTACTTCCCTCAGAAACTCAATTCTCTTGGATTGACCAGAAAAGGGCCCTGAAAGCCCCATGAACAGAACCATAACTTTTCAATCAGCACATCTTTTTCCCCCTTCATTGAACCAACCCCATCTCTCACAGCCGTCAAAATTTTCTCTCTTCTTCTGCCCAAAAAGCAATGGATCTAAAAGCAAAGACGCACGGACATGTGTACCGGCCTCACTTGTCCGTGGTCACGAACACAACACAACGCTCTCCAGACACATGTCGGACATGCCTAAATACTTTTCCAAGGTTTTAAAGCATTTATTTTACTCGGACACATTGTGGATACTCTAGAAAACACGGCAACCCACTGAAAGGTCAAATACAACTTTTGAAACTCGGCCTAGAATGAAAAATTCCAGTGATGTATAGTTCAAGTCTACTTATATGCGGACTGTTGATTTCTATCTTCATAGTATTGTTCCTAATTTGATAGAAATTATGTCTCCGACATTTAAATGAATTCATATGATACCTCTACTATTCAATAGATTTGCACATCCCGATGTGTCCGTATCCTAATTTCAAAGAAATGAAGCGTTCACATGCCCATGTCGTATCGTGTCCGCAATGAGAGGTTGCTTCTGATAGCGCGCACTAACTTTGCCGGAACCACCAAATCCCTCAATTCTAAAATGATTATATTTTGGACTTTTCTTTTCTTTACCAAATCATTCAATTGCAGAAAACTTTTAATAGTGTTTTGTTTTCCCATGTCATGGATGGACATCACGGCCCTCCTACAACCATTGTCACTCCCTGCTACCCAAACTCCCATGACTGTCTCTCCCACTACCGCCGCCGCCGCCTCTGCTACGAGCACCACTGTACCCTCCCACCACCAGGGCCTCCGTAGTAACCCTAATAGTATCATAGCCACCGAATTAAGGGGGAAGATCTAGTTGTGGCTCCATAGCGGTGGTCATGGCAGACGGCGGGCGGCGGAAAGATGGGGACGGGGATCGCGAGGAATGGAGGAAAAGTGTAAAATCACCACCGAAACCCTATCTTGGGATAGGGTTAAAATTGTCATTCTATTAAAAGTTCGATGATAAGTTTTGCCTAAATTAATTTATTCTAAGAGCATCTCCACCCTTTACCCAAATTTTTATCCAAATTTAAGTAAAAATTTGAGTAAAAACTTGATTTGGTATGGAGCATTCCAATGGGCAAAAGAAAATTTAGGCTTAAATTTGAGTAAAAGCCTAATTAATGGCATTGTTGTAAATTTGAGGGTGAGAAAATGGCCTTCAAAATTTGATGTTGGATTTGGTTTTCACCAAATTTGGTGAAGAATTTGAGTAATATCAAATTTGGTGAAGGAGTGGAGTGGGATTTTTACTCAAATTTGAGTTTGATGTAGGATTTGGTAAGGAGTGGAGATGCTCTAACACGGTCAATATTAGTGAAATTTTAGGATTAATCATTCTTTTCTGCAAAAAGAATAAAAAGATATCCGTTCCAAAAAATAGTCTACTACGAGAAGTCGTGCAATTTTTAAAATAAAAAAATTAAGTACTTTCGTGTATCATTAAATTGAATTTTTTCGGAAGTACTTAATTTTTTTATTTAAAAAATGGCAAGAGAGAGAAAATGGGACTATTATTTTGGTCGGAAAGGGAATATTAAATATAAGAATCGATTTTAAAAGAAATTCAGACAAGATGACATTGAAGAGAATAAAACAGATGGTTTTGAACTTTTATATATTTAGTGAAGTTTCTTTAATTTACGAATTCTCTCGTCGAGAAGAGTAATTTAAAAAATATATATGAATCTAACAAATATTTAGAGAAGAGAAAAAATATCGAAACACTAGGCAAAAAAGTCAGTGTAATTATACGGATCCATATATGACACACAAAGGCTCTCATTAGCATTTTCATCTTTATGATTCTTTATCTAAATCTTTTTTTATTGTGTCTAATTTCACAAAATATGGGAAATTGTCAAAGCAAATAGTGTAAACAAAAGATAATTGTGGGCTATCAAAGAAGTAGACACTTGTTCAATGAACATATGTGCTCAAAATTCTTAGTATGTTAGAGCATCTCCAACCTTATTTATAGCTATTTCCTTTGCCAAAACATAATTTTGAGGAACAAGAAAAAATCATCTCCAATACTAAAGCCAAATCTATCGAAAATAATAGTCTTGCCTAATTTTGTGTAGAAGTTGGCACAAATAATCTCTGTCAATCTCTCCTTACCTGTGAGAGCAATATTACCCAATAGTGGCATTTTGACAATGCGAAAAACTTTTTTACGGATGCGGCGCAAACGGAGGGTTTGCGCTGCGCGGATTTCAGCCGTCTAACCCGAGATCCAACAGCTCTCTCTCTCTCTCTCTCTCTCTCTCTCTCTCTCTCTCCTCAAATGCATTTCCGATGTTAAAAAAAAACCGAGCATTAATCCGAACCGTTGGATCTCGGAATGAACGGCCGAAATCTGCGCGGCGCAAACCCCGTTTGCGCCACGTCCGTGGAAAAGTTCTCATTGACAATATAGCAAGTCAACCAAATGGCTTGACTTTGAGAAACTTTAGATACGCTTAATCTCAATGGAAAAAACATGGTGCCGGATTTCACCCTGGATGGGTAACATTTTCACGAAATTTTGTCGGAATAAAAAAGAGCGGAAACTTACAAGCACCCGCGTGCAATTTTTTGTGTTGGGTTAGTCTATACAATGCTTTATATTCTTACTTCGTGGATTGGTTTCGAATGGCCGAATTCCGAACTATCTAGTTATCAAAATACTTTTTTTCTTTTTTTTTAGTAAGTAGTTATCCAGATACTTAACTCGTCCGTGTCCATAACTTAGGGGGTGTTCCGCTAAGATTGGTTTTTTGGTTTTTTGACTTTTTTATGTGAGAGCTCGAAAAACGCGTAGCTTTTTGTAGTTTTTTATGTGATGTATTGTGAGGGGATGACCTGTCTCGAAAA